>JAOTRH010448645.1:0-31041 GCA_034768845.1 Heliamphora exappendiculata | reverse complement strand
CTCTAATGTTTTTTTATTTTTTGCATTTTGTATATTTAGTTATATTAATTCATTAACTATTATTTTTTATTTATTATATTATTTATAAATTTTTATTAATATTACTTTTTTAAATATTAAGAATTATCCCCGAAATATTTCCGTCCCTATTCCGTTCTCCGCTATTTTTTCAATATTTTTTTTCGTTCTCACTCCGATCGTACACCCAATTTTGCCCCGCTAATCCTGTTTCTATTTTTTTTTGTTCCCCGCTATTCCTTTGCCCCGCTCTGGTACATTACCATTCCTAACTTTTGCTGTATATTCTAATATATTAATATTGTCTCCTCAATTTTATCATTCTGTCAAATTTTTGACACCCAAAAAGAACAATTGTTGTTAGTTTAATACTACACATTGTAACCTATCAAAATAAAACTTGTAAGGACAAAATCGTACACCCACAATGCCCCCTACTCCACATTTTACTTTTCGAGTCATGACAAAACAACTTCTCACAAAGTAACTGCTCCTTTGGGCAGGTTTTTAAAAATATTCAAACTCTACTCCTTCAGCCATATCATCACTCATACAACTTCACTTTCTTGCACCACTATCTCAATTTCCCAAATTCCATCAATCGACTCAAACTCATCTTCTCGTGACATCAAAACAAAAACCCATTCCAATCCAAAGAACAACACCCCCACACGGTGTTGCGGCGAGAGACTTTGGGAATGGAAAGGTCAATCTTCGACATTGGGTTGTTCATCAGAGCTGTTGCCGTCGATAGGGCTATGACTGGTTACAAGACGGCTGAGTTACTTGCTATCAACGACTCTGATCTTTACCATTCTAAAGAACCTTGGATGACATATATAGTAACTCTATTTATTTGTTAAGATAAATTATATTAATCTCTTTCTGAGTTTTTTTTGACAAAAATAGAAAACACTTTTCTTTTTGAAATATTACTATTTTTTCATCTGATTTAGTTTTTTATTTCAAATTAGTCTAATGGTACCGTTACTGATTTAACGAAAAAGGGTTCATTTTGTCTAATTCTTAGCCTATTTTTCTATTTTTCCCTTACCACTCTCCCTCTCTCTCTCTCTTTCTCTCACTTGGATGCTAACAGACACAACTCTATGTTCTTTGTAGGTTACGCCATTCCAAGAACACGGGTTTTCATTAGAATAGTTCCAATTTTCAATGACATTTATGAGTCTTCTTTAATGGAAATTTTAAATGAAAAAAGGGGCAATTCCTCCATCCTTCAAAGAACCCACAAAAGCTTGAGAGCTGGAGAGAACTAAAATGAACAAAATTAAAGCTAACATCTCCCGAAGAAAAAAAAAGTGACCGTTGAAAATAGAAAGATGGGTATCAAAGTCCTTACCTTTCTCCTTCAGTAGACCAAGTGATGCAGAGAAAGCTAAGGGAAGTAATGGCATTGCGCACGGGCACACACGCACGCACAAGTGCTCTTGCGCGCGCGCACACACTTAAGGATTTTGCAGTAATAGAAAAGAGGAAAGCGTTGGGAGAATGGTAAAGTTCGAACAAAAATTGGCACTCTATGCGAACAAAATGGATGATTTACAGGTAAATGAATCAATTCAACAAAAAAAAAATGCCCAAATTAGATATTTTATGTTAATCAGATAGTATTAAACTTACACTACTACATTAATTGTAACAGATCTCGATTTTTAACTATGATCTTATTGAATCGATCTCGGTTACAAACTAAGATCTTTCCGGGTGTGATTAAAAAGCAGGTACTTCTAATCTCGATCACAAACCCAGATAAAAACTGTTTTTAATCTCGGTCCAAAACCGAAACAAAAAAATTTGTAATATCGGCCAAAAATCGAGACAAAAAAATTAAAAATCGAGAAAAAAATATTTTAATCTCGGTAAAAAACCAAGGCCAAAAAATTCAAAATCGAGATAAAAAAGATTTTAATCTCGGTAAAAAACCAAGAGCAAAAGGATCCAACACCGAGATAAATATGCGTTTAATCTCAATCGAAAACCGAGATAATCAAAACTTTTAATCTCTGTAAAAAATAGAGATAAAAAAATATACAACCTGCATTTAAACTATTAATTTTTGCAATAGCATCAGAGCAACACACCAAAATCTATAACACAACCAAAAGTTGTAAGAACTGTACACAACTAATCCAGTATAACACTAGTTAGAAATATGTCTGGGAGAAGCCACATGAAAGAGTTGCCAATAGAGTAGACAAGAAAGCTAGCCTTCCATCATGGAACACTAGAGGCTCTGGGTATCTTTCTCTTGGCATTCTTCACTGGTCACCACATAAGCTTCCTGCCACACGTAATTTATATATAAATGGTTTTGTTAAAAAAACAATATTATGCATGGGGTTAATTCGAAGATATATAGTTAAATAATTTTGTTGTAAGAATAATACATTGCAAAGGAGAACTCATATATTATTTAAAATAAAATTGATTCATTCAACTCAAACTTCATCAAGTTCGGTTTCTGTGTAAAAGTTTTTTCTATTGAACTGCGAGTTCATGTAAAAAAATAAAAACAGTTAACAACAAATTGTATTAGTATACTAATTACAAATAACACTAGAAAGTAAAATGCTGCTATTTTTAATCAAAATTTTCATGAATCTCATCACATAAAATCCACATTCCACGTTTACTAATCCCGAAAAAGAGTTGCCCCCTGTTTAGGAGTGGGAGTGTGAGTCAGAGAGAGAGAGAGAGAACCTTCTCAGAGGGAATATCACCATACACATGCACCGTACCCGCATAGAAGATGGTCAATTGTGCAGGAGCTCCAGAGGTCTTGGTACTGAGCCTGCAAAAATATATCACTCCCGGTTGAAGTATTGATTTTCTTTATGTTTTAATTATCTACCGCAGGCATTTTTGGTCACTTTTTTTCCTTGCTCACAATTGTTGCAATCCTATATTTGTGAACATATTCAACAAGCAATTAAGGGTAGCAGACGGTAAAACTATTTGGTACCATGGTTCAGTGGTTCCTGCAACAGAAGAACCAAGAGAAGGAAGTATTGGATGTGGTGCCATAACAGGGATCCCTCCAAGTAATTGTTGTTTCATGGTAGCACCTGCAATGTTCTGACCAACACCAGTAAAATGGGATTTCAGGAATGGGTTGCTCATGGAAACTGAAATTGGTTGATTTGAAGTTGGCAGCATCTTAACATGCTGAGAAAGGTGCATCGATAACGAATGGTGTTGCACAGGATAAGTTGAAGTCGAAAAATGAGTTCCGCCTTGTCTATTATGAACTTTCTAAATAGTAGAAGGATACAAGAAATCAGTACAAATAATATCAATTCACTACAATAGAGATCTAAAATTTGCCGATAAATTAATTAATGGAGGTGATTGCTTCAAATCCATTAATTACTAATTAGTTTAAAAAATCATTGCAGGACGTATCTTTCCACTTACTTTTGTAGCATCCAAATTCATTAAGTAATCCCTTGCAATAGGAACCAATGCATCACAAAATAGATTATGGTAATCCAAATGTCTCTTACTTTCCACAAATTCTCAAAAAACCTAAACCATGCAATTAATTCGTAAAAATGGTAAACCTGCATATCGCCCCAGGGGAATTTGTGAGTGGTGTCAAATGCATCTGCAGTTGATATAGCCTTAAATCCAGACGAAGCAAGAGGATCAGATGCGACCTTCACAGTGTTTTCCTCTTCAGCAACCTTAAAGGGCGTAAAATGAGAAAGGGCAGAAACCTTGTTTGACACCCATTGAACTTCTGAACTTTTCAAAAATGCTACAAATTCCACTAAGGTGGACAACAATACCTAGTTAGGTTCAATACATGCTTGTGGTTTAAGAACAAGATTTTAAAACAATTGCATAAAGAGACTTCAAAACAACAAAATAGTTTCAAAATATTATGAAATTACGAATAGTGACAACTTCATAGATAAAAATCAGAACAATTAAGCCACAAACAAGTAAAATTTACGGACACTTTTACAGGGTGTCCAATTCGTAAGACAGAAATTATTACTTGCTCGCTTATATGCTATGAATCTACACATATTAGGAATAAATTTATTGTTTGATATAAAGTATGACAAACTCAGCGAAAATCTTTGAGGTTTTTCATTGTAGAAAGTATACTCAAAATATTCCAAAGGTAGAATTCTAGTGGCAGTAGCGGTAGCAGTATGCGCTGAGGTTGCTAAAAGCTATAAACTTTTAGTGGCACTTTCTAGCAACCGCCGCTGGAAACAGACATTTTTTCATGCCCAGAGTTGTGACATCAACAGATGGCCATCCTTTGAGCACGAGTTACAAATTATCATTGAAAATAGAAAAACTTAGAAAAAAGGAGGATGATCCGTCTTTTCTTCTTTCTTCTCATTCTTGGGTGATTGTTTAAGTACAATCGCATAGAAAAGCTTGCTAAGTTGATATTAATGTGTCAAATCCTAACAAGGTAAAAGATAATCAAATTTGGGATTCAAATAGTTCAAAAATCATTCTAGGCAGAGAAAGAAAGTGGATAAAAGATCGCACTAAGTTGAATATCGTTCATGAATCTCATTATTAGTGAGAATCTTTCATCTATTTTCAATTCTCTCAACTTTTGAAACTCAGAATTTGAACAGATGCCCAAGATATGCATACCAATAAAAGGGGAAATAAAAAAAACAAAGTTTGAAGTAGAAGAGCGACAGCAGAGGCAGCTTAAATATGAATAAATTGTTGATAAATTGTTGGAAGCACCATAATGATATTACAAGTTGCTTGCATAATTTTCTGTACAAAACACTTCCAAATTAGAATGTTTTTATTATTCCATGAACCCATTTATTTAATACTGTATTCACATTTATTTTGCTACCATAAACTGGTCTTGCCCTAAGGGCACTTGGCACTGCAAGTCTTAAATAGCTAGGAGCAGCACATGCTTTAAAATTATGGAGTTCAGAGATTAAAAAAAAAGGACCCTGCCAAGCTATTACAAAACATACTAGAAGAAGAAAAAAAACAGACACATTTGACATCAACCATGAAATAGATCTATGTAAGAGGACACACAATGAACGCATAAAAGATTATAAACTAGTTGCAGCCCACAAACTAAGAAAAATAATTACACGAATACAAAAAGAAAATAAAGAAGCTTAATCATAGGAAGACAAAATATATTTGTTGCTACCCAAATTTTGTCTTCAAAGTTCAATATTTTATCCCCAATACGAACAGAAACTGACACACACCCAGATATTTTCCTAAATCGTAATACTTCAAAGGCAATATAAGAGTTTGGATCTAAATGAGAAAAATCAGAACCTATATATATATATATATAGTTTTGAAACATAACCTGTATATTGATATCAAATAATGGAACTACGTACCCTAGTTTCTCTTGATTATGAAGGGAATTGCAATACAACCTTTTCTTTTTGTTGGATGAAACAAACTAGGGTTTCAAATTGGGGATGCATATATCTATACTAGCGTTTGGGGCATACGCGATGCGTGTGCAACTCGATTAAAATTTAACTGTTTTTAATATGTACATGAAGAGGACTAAGAGTGTTACCATCAAAATTATGAGAAGGCTAAGGACCAACCAATGAGATATACATATAACAATCAGATTTAAGGTAATTCTCAATTTTCTTAAGCAATTTCTTGTTTTTTTTTTTTAGATTTATCTGTCTCAACTCCTAACAAATAAAAAAATAAAACCAAGTATACAAATTTTAAAGATTAAAAAAAAATCTGACTTATTAACTAATTTTAAGTTTTTCTTTTTATACAAATCCTAATTATTTTTCATTTTTAACTTGTCGAGAAATTTTTAAAGTAAAATAATTAATTAGAAATTTAAAATTAAGAATTATTAATAACGGGAATGAACAATATGCTGAGGAGTTATTCGTTTGTTTCCCAGAAATCATCCTTCATTCTTTTATACCGTTCTCTTATCTCTTCCAATCCATTAATCCATTAATTCTAAATCATTCAAATACATATATCTATATGTAAATATAGAGATATGGAAATACATAAGAACTTACATGGGTGAAAGATCAAACGGTAGGGTTACTGTGAGAGTGGCGGTGAGCGACGGCAGGATTATTGGTGGTGTGGACGAGTGGTGGCGAGTGGCGGTGGCAATCAGTGAAACGGTAGTGTGAGAGGCGGTGGCGAGTGGTGGTGGCAATGTGCAAGGGCATGAACAACGACGGCAATCGGCGGTGGCGTGAACTGAAACGACGACAATCGGCGGTGGCGTGAACTGTAACAACGACAATCGACGGTGGCGTGAGTGACGACGCCAATCAGCGGTGGTGTGAGCAGTGATGGCGTGAGCGGTGGATTGAGCCTGAGGAAAGACCTAGCGCCGCTATACGATTTGAGGGTTAACTGATATCGGGGGGAGAAGGACGAATAGCAATATTTAAATATGCTTCACTTATTTTTAATCTCATCCATAAATAAAACTAAGATCAAATAATTAATTTATTATTTTATTTTTTTAATAACTGAGATAAAAAATACATATAATCTCAGTTTATTTGACAAACCGAGATTAAATATTTTTTTTATTTTTTTAATCGCGTTTTAATAAGAACCGAGATTGTTTTAATTTTTTAAGTGAGATTTTTATTTATTATTGTAGTAGTATAGAGTTAAGGAATGAGCAAGGAATCCACCACGGAAGAGACAAGAGAGCTCAAGGAAGCTCCATCAACACCCCTAGGGTTTCTATCCCAAGTTAGAAAGGAGATGAGGGGAATGAGAGAAGTGTGCCCTAATTCCAAACTTAAAACACCCCTCTGTCACAGACCGCTCGATTGGTCTCAAGACCGATCGATCGGTCTCTCGCTGGAAGGCACTCCAGGGAAAGAAAACGTATACATAATCTAATTTTTGTTCCAACGCCTCAAGACTCGTTCAACCAACCCACAATAATTATTTTCATGCATAATTAGGCATATAATTATCATCAATAATCATTAAGATGATTAAATTTTAATTCTCGCTCACAATTAAATATTTAACCATTTTTCACCAAAATTCCCACAGTTTAATTAATCATTTCAAAATAAAAGGGGTCCCTACAACCTCCCTCATTTAGGAAATTTCATTCTGAAATTAAATATACATCAAGAATCAAATAACTCAGAGTACTTCTCACGAACTCCTGACTCTCGCTCCCACGTAGCTTCCTCAACACTATGATGAAGTCACAAAACTTTTACATATGCAATGGTTCTTCCTCGTAGGACTTGTTTTTTGGTGTCAAGAATCCTTACCGGTCTCTCCTCGTAGGTTATGTCGTCCTCAACCCTCAACTCGATCTAATCTAACATATATGAAAGGTTCAACTCATACTTGCGCAACATGGACACATGAAAAACGTTGTGCATGGATGCTAACTATGGTGGTAAGATAAGACGGTAGGCCATCTCTCTGATCTTATCAACGATCTCAAACAGTTCAATAAAACGGGGTGATAGCTTTCCACTCTTCTCGAATCTCATCAAACCCTTCTGTGGCGAGACCTTCAAGAACACATGGTCTTCTACCTCAAAAGCCAATGGTCTCCTTTTGTCTGTATAGCTTTTCTGTAAATTTTGGGCAGTCACTAAACATTTACAGATTGTGATAATCTTTTTTGTGGTCTTATACACAAGCTCAGGTCCCAACACGGCCATCTCACCAACATCGGCCCAACAAATAGGTGACCTACAAGGCCTACCATACAACGCCTCATAAAGTGCTATCTCTATACTCAATTGGTAACTGTTATTGTAAACAAACTCCACTAACGACAAATGGTCCTCCCATGACCCGCAAAGGTCTAGAACACGCGCTCGTAACATATTCCCAAGTATATAAATGGTGCGCTCTGACTGGCGATCTATTTAGGGATGGAAAGCAGTATTGAGAAGTAGGTTCGTTCTCATAGCTGACTGCAAACTTTGTTAAAAGCGCAAAGTGAAACGAGCGTCTCGATTTGAAACGATAAATATCGAAACTCCGTGGAGTTTAACAATCTTGCTCACGTACAACTTGCTAAGCTTATCAATAGAATCTGTCATGCGGATATGAAAAAAATGCGCGGACTTGGTCAATCTGTCCATTACAACCCAAACGACGTCATACTCCCTTGGCAACCTCAAAAATCCCAAAATAAAATCCATAGTGATATTCTCCCACTTCCATTCTGATACTGGCATAGACCCATCGGTCTCTAATGCTCGGCCTTCATTTGCTGGAAAGTAAGGCAACGTGAAACGAAGAGTGCGACATCCTTCTTCATGCCCCTCCATCATAACTGTCTACGCACATCATGATACATCTTGGTGCTACTCGGATGCACTGCAAGACGAGAGTGATGGAACTCACAAAGCACGTCATCACGACATGACTCCGGCACGAAGATCCTTCCTGCAAATCTTAATCTCTGACTGGGGTGGATAGTTCTCTCCTTGGCATCCTCGCCACTCAGGGTTCGCTCTCGAAACATCAGGCTCTCTGCATCTGACTATTGAGCCTCCACAACGAGGTGAATAAGGGTGGGTTGAGAAACCACCATGAACAAGGTAACACCGTCATCGAACTCACCAAATTGCAGGTCATACTCGTCGACCTCTTCGAGCATACTCCATTTTCTAACGGCCACGTGAGCTAACGAGCTCAAAGATTTTTGACTAAGGGCATTGGCCACCACATTGGTCTTACACGGATGATATTGTAGATCAAAATCGTAATCTCCTAAAAACTCCATTCATCTCCTTTGACACAGATTCAGATCCTTCTGCAAGAACAAATACTAACACTTCAAAGTGTTCTCCATACTAATAATGCCTCTAGGTCTTTAGAGCAAAGATCACTGCTGCGAGCTCCAAGTCATATGTAGGATAGTTCTTTTCATGAATCTTCAACTGCCTCGACCCGTAGGCAACCACCTTGCTCTGTTGCATCAACACGCAATGAAACCCTTCGTGCGATGCATCACAATACCCGACGTAGCCAAGTCCTCTTTCTGGTACAATCAAAATAGGTGTACTGGTCAGCTTTTCCTTCAAGGTCTGAAAGGCGAGCTCACAACCATTGGTTCACACGAACTTAATTCATGTCATATGTGCTACAAGCCTAGAGAAGTCATTCACAAATTGCCGATAGTAACCCGCCAAGCCTAAGAAGCTCTGAATCTCAAATATGTTCTTCGGTCTCTCCCAATTCATCATCTTTTCTATCTTGGAGGAGTCCACTATCACCCCGTATCTCGAAACCACATTCCCCAAAAACTTGACCTTGGGCAACCAAAACTTACATTTGTCATACTTAGCGTACAAACGATATTCTTGCAATAATTGTAGAATAACACGAAGATGCTTCTCATACGCCTCCTTCAATGGTGAATAGATAAGAATGTCATCCACAAACACTACCACAAACCTATCGAGGTACGGGTGAAAGATACAGTTTATAAGGTTTATGAACGTCGCCGACTCGTTAGTCAGTCCAAATGGCATGACTAGGAACTCAAAATGTCCATAACGGGTAGGAAAAGCCGACTTTGAAATGTCCTCTTTCTTGACTTGCAACTGATGGTAATTCGATCTCAAATCTATCTTAGAGAAGCAGCATGAACCCTTCAGTTGGTTAAACAAGTCGTTGATACGAGGCATAGGGTACTTATTCTTAACGGTCACGTGGTTCAATTTATGGTAGTTAATACGGGGCCCGCTATGTAACAGTGCATTCTATAACCTGCTGCGACTAATGCCTTATTCTCGGTTATTAGCTGATGGATAGGTCACCCAATCTATGCAATTTTTTAATTTTTCACCGAGAAGCTATTCAAGCCCAACTTAAACAGTCCATAGATCCAAAATCAGTCCTTTTTATTTCATCGTATCACAAATCTCAACACGAGTCCAACCCAAACATGGTTCCTTTTGTCAATACCCAACACACATAGGGTTAACAATAATCGTATGTTCTTAATTTTATAAGTTTCACATATTTGGTTTTAATTAGCTTAAAACCCCAACCAACACCTTGTGGTTTCCAAAAACTCAACCAATTCATTTGGTTTATTCAAAACCCCAACCCACCATCATATCCCTTTCATATATCATCAAATTCATGGTATTTATGCTTGTAATATGGTTTTCACAACCCCAAATTTCCCAACTCATTACGCAATTTCATCATTGAGTCCATTAATCCAAAACCCCCCAATTTTTCAAAGGTTAACTCAAGAACCCAACCTTAACTTCTCATCTTTTAATTTTAACCATATCCAATAACAAGAAGTTAAAATCATCTACAAATTCAAGATTTAACATGCTTTAACATTAAACCCTAGTTTATGATTCAAAAAACATAACTTTCATGCTTTCATGTATATATTTTTAAATATACAACTCATATCAAACAAACATTCAAAGATAGTCATAGATCCTATCTCTTGGATGATTATACTACAAGAACCAAGCCTCTAGCAAGCTCCAACAAAGAAAATCACCAACCAAGGGATGAGAAGGAAGCTTTCGACATCTAATGTGATCTTCCAATGATGTAGAGCCAAGGAATGAGTACGAAATCCACCACGAAAGAGACAAAAGAGCTCAAGGAAGCTCCATCAACACCCCTTCTATCCCAAGTTTGAGAGAGAAAGGAATGAGAGGAATGAGAGAAGTGGGCCCTAATCCCGAACTTAAAACACCCATCTGTCACAGACCGCTCGATCGGTATCAAGATCTATCGATCGGTCTCTCGCTGAAAGGCACTTCAAGGAAAAAAAAAACGTATACATGATTCAAATTTTGTTCGAACGCCTTAAGGCTCATTCAATCAATCCACAATAATTATTTTCATGCATAATTAGGCACATAATTATCATCAACAATCATTAACATGAATAAATTTTAATCTTTGCTCACAATTAAATATTTAATCATTTTTCACCAAAACTCCCACACGGTTTAATTAATCGTTTCAAAATAAAAGCGACCGGATGCCTACATAGCTTATATCTAAAATTAATATTAGAAATCTAAAAGTTATTAGCAATAACGTTTTTAGACACCCCTATATATATTAGAGTAATTTTTGATCTCTTACTGATATAGGATGAGATATCATGATATGACATATAGGTGGATCGACTCATCAAGTTATTATTGAAATAGGATCCACACAAGAAAAAGTACTTGGATCATGTATATGGATTAACGAAAATGTGCAAAAGTTCTATTTGACTTTGCTATAGCCTAATTAATTATGTAACGCTCTTGTTGCATTGCCTATGTTTTTTTTCTAGTAGAATTGTGGATAACAATCCATTAACAAATACATAATAGTGCATTAGCTTGTAGTGTGTATTGTGAGGGTTGTATACTAAAAACTATGAATTTTGTTGATTTTAGTATTTTATTTTATTTTTTTAATAAAATTATTTTTTTATTTTATGAGAATCTTAATGAGTAATATATGTAATATCATTTCTTCAAATGTTATGCATGATTGTCCTTTATTTTGTACAGTATTTAATTTGATGCGTAAAGTTCGACTTGCACACAGAAAATCAGATTATAGATTCTTGCAAAATATAAGTTTATATTTCACGGTTTAGATGGAATTGGACAAACCATCGGTACGACTGTAGCACAGAGTTTTAGTAGATATGTCTTGGTTACGAGAAACAAATAATAGCGTCGTCTATTGTTTCGACTCCAAATACACTTTGTGTATTGAATAGGACCACATTGGAATAACTAATTTTATACAGATTATATAAATTAATTCACTCTCTAAGGTTATTATGAGTACTTATACTTTTAATCTCGAAATAATTATTATTTGGGTATATTTAATATTCGTTTTGATTCATTAGAGAGTGCGATCTTTTATGGGTCAATAGTTCCGGTGAGATGGATAGTGGTATTAATTATATAATGAATATTAATTATTGATGGAATCCACATCTCGATTGTTTGGAATTGATAATAACCCCTTAAGAAAGCTTATAAGTTTTGACAGAGTCAAACTCTGCAGGTATATTTAATTATCCGACCGGCAAATAAGTTAAGCGAAAGAGATTAAGGAATTTTAAGAAGCCAATTAAATTAAATTGTCAGAATTAAATTTAATTGGCGGATATCGAAAATCTTAACGTGGGGAGATGAGTTGAGCATTTAATAACAAGAGCTCAATGCAATTGGTTTTGAAATTATGGCTAGAAGTACAGTTACAATTTTTTAGTGGTATGAACTGTAATTTAGTATTTTATGAAAATTGTAGAAACCGCTATGTCACGCCCCAACTCCCGGATCACGTGAACACCACTTGATAACTCAACGTTACCGAATAACCGATGAGACTTTTTCTATAAAACTCTATCTATGGTTTGAACCTCCTTTAAAAAATAACACACTGAATCCAGAAAATTTACCGTTTCTCGAACTCTACCTCAAAATATTCTAAGTATATTTTCCAAAAATTTCGGCAAAATTTCCTCTATTTTTCGAACTATCCCAAATTTTCCTGTAAACCTGTCAAACTCAATTCACAATATATATTCAGGCACCGCCTGGATCTCAAATCCCAAACTCTAATTAAGCTAACCATATAGATTAATCCAACCATGTATCAACATACTACATTCAATCCAAGAATTGAATTATATATCCTAATCCCCTTTAAATCACAACTCATTATCCTACCATTCATGTTACCTTCACGTAAATAGATTCCCAAATAAAACAAACGTACTAAATTATGATTCGAAACCGCTTTCGATAATTTAATTACATCACAATAAATAACCAAAAACAAAAAAACGTACCGGGTCACTACAACCTTCCCCCCTTGGGGAATTTCGTCCCCGAAATTCAATGCTCGTTCTAGAAACCAAAAGTCTTTCTAGTAATCTCTTACCATTTCCTTTCTAAGAACGTCATTTTATTTTATCACGCTCTACCATGTCAATCCTAGTAACCAAAATTTGATCACTTGCCACCTTTAGTTTCCAGGCTTTACCCTCATTCAAGACCATCAATTTCATCGCATCCCACATAATACGTTCTACTTGACTACAAAGTTTCCTAAAAGAACACTCTTCACTGACAGGCAACTTTATTCCTAGTCTCTTGGCACTCCTCACAAATCTCTTGTAGACTTAGGTTCTGGCTTATGAATATGACTAAGAAAGTTAACATTCAACTCAAAGCTTTTATGCACGTTTTGCTATTCCCTATATCCCCTATACTCAACTAAAGATTTAACATTTTCTCGGCAAGACTTACTCTCACAATTAAAATCATTCATCTACAATATTACTCGACAGTCACCAAGATTATTCTTATAATTCAATGTGCAATATGGTACCTCTTTCATTACTTCTCATGATAAATTATTACTCAAAGAAGAGTCAAGGACTATCTTATGTGCTGAATTTGCCTTGGCAGTGCAGCCGACACACCAACTGGTTCACTTAACAACGAAGAACTCTCAATTTCTAGCTTAACCCCATACTCAAATTGAATAATTAAATCACTTCATACGTTTCTGACAGTACCACCATAACAGATAACAATCTCTCAAAAGATGTCTATTAAATAAAGTTTCAAGTTCTACTAACCTTCTAGATGAATGAACAATTACTTCTCTATCAGAGATACAATGAGCCATCTCTTGATATGGATTCAATTCATGAAAAAGACATCTTGTCACCAATTCAAATTTCTCAATCTTATAGAAATCATTTAAGCTTTCAAGATGCTTAAGACACAATTGTTACTCCTCAGTTTATTCCATAGTTTTAGAACAAAGTCCATCAACAAACATAATAAAAGACTTAACTACTTTCGTACTCCACTAACATCAGGATTTAATTGTCGTATTACACACTAAAATGATCAACCTTTAGCTCCTAAGTTCAAATCTTTAATCATCAACCCCGACTCTCATCACACCATAGCTACGACTTAACTCCCACCTCATAGTCATAACCTTCCGGTAATAGATCCTATAATCCTAGCAAAATTTAAATTCAATTCAACTCTTTCTTCTCCAAGGATATTTATAAACTTTTTTCGAATCCCTAACATTCAATAATCACCTAACACAAAAGTCACAATCAAACATTCACATACCGAGGTGAATCTCTAGAAATGACACGCCAATCCGAGTAACTAATCTAGGTTTCTCGGAGAAAGAACGTCGGCCACACGCTTTTCTATTTCGAATCCCAGAATAGTTAACTGGACGCTCAAAGGCAAGTCATATCACTCCCACGATTCAACCTCTATGCACACATAAACACACAGCACTTGCAAGACAATTCAGTCGCATACCCATGCAAGCACACAATTCATGCAGTGTAGTGGTGCCTATAATCATTAAATAACTCCTACATAAAGACTACTATCACCCACAGCTCATAGGTATTCGAACCTAGAGCTCTGATACCATTCTGTCACGCCTAGACTCCCGGGTCACGTGAACTCCACTTAATAACTCAACGTTACCAAATAACCGAGGAGTCTTTTTCTATAAAACTCTATCTATGGTTTGAACCTCTTTTTAAAAAAAACACATTGAATCCAGAAAATTTACCGTTTCTCAAACTCTACCTCAAAATATTCTAAGTATATTTTCCAAAAATTTCGGCAAAATTTCCTCTGTTTTTCGAACTATTCCAAATTTTCCTATAAACCTGTCAAACTCAATTCACAATATATATTCAGGCACCGCCTGGATCTCAAGTCCCAAACTCTAATTAAGCTAACCATATAGATTAATCCAACCATGTATCAACATACTACATTCAATCCAAGAATTGAATTATATATCCTAATCCCCTTTAAATCACAACTCATTATCCTACCATTCATGTTACCTTCATGTAAATAGATTCCCAGCTCATCATATTTACATAAAAAAAATCACTCTTTTTTGCCAAAACTTTTAAAACAATCACTACAATTTCCTCATACATAGTAGTATAAGTTTTTACATAAATGAAAATTTGGGATATAAATTACTATCTTCAAGTTTTCATAAAAATCAACTTCATGCCACGTCTCATCCTTTACGCTTATACCTGTAAAATGTTTGGTACAACAAACATGAGCCGAAACTCGTAGGATAAAGACTAAAACAGTACAATGCATGATTTGTGAGGTGTGGATGAGCAAGATATTATGCCATCACTTTCATTTACTCATTTTATTTATTTTTTTAATTCACATACACTTCCAGTTTACATAAATTTCAAAAATAATATAAATTCATTTAGACTTCTTGGCTTCAAATTCACTTAACTCATCCACTTAGTTTGTCTGTTAATTATTTCCACGTTATAGTATCATTAGACTCGCTTCAGCGTTTTAATTTATCTATTAAATTTTCATTTCCATTTTCTCTTTAATTAGTTACCAACTACTAATGCACTCCTTATTCATCATATACCGCAAATTTTTCTTTCCATTCATCAGTTCTTTATTTACTTTATCATTTCATTCCCATTCAAGTTATTCCTCATTTTTATTATCCTTACTTGTTCTTTTACTTAGTTCGTCTTCTATTACTTCGTATTTTTTATTATCAATAAACCACATATATTATTATCAATTAACCTACTTCTTTTTTTGTTGTATTCAAACATTAAGCTTTCAATACTTCCCTTTGTCTTTTTCTCACATTAATTATACATTCTCTTTAACATTCTTTAATTTTTGTTTTTACTTTTATTTTCTCCTAGTCAATTATTCAACTATTAATTTAACTCTTATCCATATTAAAAATATTATTTTCTTTTCAAATTCTTTAATTCCTATCCCACATTTCACTTTCAATTTAACAAACCAAATACTGAACCGATGTAGGGTGCAGTTTATAGAAACCCCTCCCTATTCTCCCAATAGGCTACGCGAAGCCATTGGTGAATAGATAGATCTATAACTCACCACTACAATCCCATTTTACGAACCTCAGCCGAGGGAACACGGTACCCAAATCCGTTTTACGGGAGCTAACCCGAGGGAACACAGTACCCAGCTTGCGCAAGTTTTCACTCTTTCACCACGGAGCTAGTCAAGCCAAACTTATCACATCCATATCAATCATCCTCGGTTCAACATTTGATTCATTATATTATTATCCATTGACAACTGGGAGTCCATCTCCCCAAAATCCACTTTTATTAGCACACGTTCTCAAATCACATTTCTTTAACCAGTATATCATTCCATTTTCCATTTTCGTCACATAAGTTTCCAATAATGCTTTAAAACATTACCATTTAGATTCCAAAATTTATTAAACCACAAGTCTCAACACATTTTCATAATCATAAATTATCGAACCATGATCATTGATCGTTGCATTCAACTTGTTATTCTCATTTAATATTTCACAACTCGGATTATCTATTATTATTTTTATTTATTAATATATATATATATATATATATATATATATTTATTTTTTTTTATTTTTTTTTTTGTGAGACAAGGATGTATTATCATTTCATTATCTCATTAGTCCTTTATATTATAACTTCAATGTCATTTACCATTTATCCACTTTACTCAAAATAATTCCCACAATAAATAATGAACACATCAACGGTTTCGTATTTTCCTAATCCAGTCATTCCTTCAAATCAAGTTAATAGTACCTGTGATTTGAGTATCATACCATTATTCCATTACAATCACATTAAGCAAATCTTAGTATCGTCTTTCCTTCTCCCAATTCCATAACATAGGTCTCATTCACAAACTTAGTATGGTTTATTTACTTTTTAACCTTATTTGCCCAATGAGTTCTCATATCAAAATCTTATTATCGATTAATCTTCAAATCTTTTCATGGTAGTCATTGTTCCATTTATAAACTTATCGTTCATCCAATCAAATAGCCCCCTTATCTCAAAATTTGAAACTGAACTTATCACCCAGGTTCTCAAATAATATTCATACTTATAGAATGGTCTCATCCAACTCTGACCCAAACATACAACCTTACCTCATTTTTGACTTGAAGTTAACCAATTAAATAACAACTCAGATTTGTGTCAATGACTCAAATCTCGAGACTTAAACCGTTATTTGATCTTATAACCACAAGACAATAATTTATATCTCAAACATAAATTTAACATGGTTTAACCCCCTTCCCTTTGATCCCTCTTGGTTTTATTCTATCTATGTTTCACAATCACATAAAACAGATTTTCACTTAGAACTTTACTCAAAATTTAAAAAAACTACACAAATTCATATGGAACATCCAGGTTCTCAAATGTTCTATCAACTCATCCCACAACTCGCAATTGAACTAGTTATTTAATTTCACTACTTCTATGGTTTTACAACTCCATCAGGGTCTCCGATTGTAATAAGCTAATACATCAATTCGAATGTTAGGATTACATTCATCAATTCTCACCGCACAAGTTTTCTAAGTTCAAATTTATATCTCATGTCTTCAGGATAAGCATTCAATAATATTTCAGTAAAATCTTCCATTTTCAACTAGTACTCAGAATTTCATAGAATTTTAGAAAGATCTAGAATTTCATAGTCTAGATCCTACCTGTCGAAGCCTCCAGAGATTCGAATTTCGCCAAACTCCCGAAAGCCCAAGGACTCGGTCATCCTCAAATTCAGCTCTTCGGGGCTTCTAATTAATCCTCGTGTTATGTAGAACTGAATTTCCTGACTCTGCAGCTTCTAATTTTCTGTATTGCTTCACCCAAAGTCCGAAAATAAGCTTGTCTTCAAGCTTTGATGCGCCAACAATGGCGAGAAGAAAAGAAAACCAGGGAAGAAGACGAAGGGAGCAGCGAGGTTGGGGTTAGGGTTAGGGTGTGTTTGACTCTCCAATTTTGCTATTAATCTCACTAATTCATGGTTTAATGAAAGAAACGACAGAAATCAAAAGAGAGAGAGCAACACGCAATGGCGCCGTAACGGGGGATGGAGAAGAGCGGCGGTGATGAAGAGTTTTAGGGTTGGTTTATTACCTCGATTCTCATGTGAGTCCACGATTTTCTGAAACTGAATGGAGTTTGGACCATGGGAGCTCTGTAACGGAGAAAACTAAAAACGGAAGAGAAGAAGAAGACAGCGAAGTCGGCAATCGGCGACAGGAGAAAAATCTGGGTTTCTCTTATATGTGTCGATCCCTCTCTGCCGTAATCTCCCTCTCGATCTCTCTCTCTCTCTCTCGATCTCTTAACCTCCCTCTTTCGATCTCTCCTCTGCTTCTCCCGAAGCTTCTCTCAGCTTCAGCTGAGACGAAATCTCTCTTCTTCTTTTTTTAGGTTTCTCTAAAAGAATCCCCCACTTATGCCTTGTTTTCTCTAATAATTTATAGCAGTAGTCCGACCATAAATTAATTCTTAGGCCCAATGTTAATTTAAATGACCTTACTTGGTTTAAATTGTAATTAATTCTTTTGATAATTTATTTATGTCAAATTACATAACCCAAATAAAATAAACGTACTAAATTATAATTCGAAACCGCTTTCGATAATTTAATTATGTCACAATAAATAACTAAAAATAAAAAAACGTACCGGGTCACTACATCCTATAAGGTTTTCATAATTATAGAAATCACTGAGAGGTTTGCATGTTCACAGAAACAGTTTGATGAATATCTGAGTCACACTAAGAGTCTATGTTATAATTACTTCATAGGTTTTTACTATAGCCTATAAATATGTGGGTAGGCCAAACCAATTTCGGTTGTTATCCTTCAAGACTAAGATTGTTCAAGTTTTGCCGGTACCTGTGTGACCCGAACCCATCTCTTTTTGAGATCTTTATATATGTTGATGCGTTTCTTTCCATAGATATATCTCTGTGTTGCATGGTTTATGTCTCCGTTGTAGAACAGCATATTTTGTATATGTGTTATACGTGTTAAGCATGCGGGGGTTCGATTTTGGTTTTCTTTTTCGGTTTTCTCTCCCAGCGACGATCGCTCGAGCGGTGGGGATCTTGCTCGAGCGGGCTGGTGGCAGAGTGTTGGTCCGAGATGTGACCGCTCGAGCGATGGGTGTGCGCTCGAGCGGGGTAGTGGCAGAGCGTGGCTCGGAGTGGGGTCCGCTCGAGTGGTTATTGGGCGCTCAAACGGTGGTGTGGCAGAACCTATGTCGGCAAGGGGTCCACTCGAGCGGTCCTTGGGCGCTCGAGCGGTGGGTCCTGGGCGCGAATTTCTGGGGAAGGTTATAAATATCTTTTGAGGCTCAAAATATCTATTTTCAAGCAAATCTCTTTCTCTCCACCTTTTCTCTACCTTCTCTCTAACTTTCGGGAGGCCAGGGGCTTGGTTTTTCGCGGACGGATAACAGATTTTTGTTGTCGGCGATGTGGGCTTCACATCCATCCGGACAAACTCTTGTTCCGACGAGGTTGGATTTTGATGCGATGAGTTTTTAGCTCTTTGAGGTAGGATTCTAGATCTACAGCTATTATGAGGGTATTATATGTGATTATGTATACTTTCACCGGGTCAAAACGCATAAAGTGTAGTTTTTCATGTTGAAACCTTGGTTTATGGGTAAAAGCAGTTTTAATGCCTTTTCTCGATTTTATACATGATTCGGATGTGTTGAGATCCGTAATTTTCAAAAGGAGCTTTGAAAACATAGATGCTTTTTTGAGAAACATGTTTGTGGAGGTTTGGAGCTAATCTTTGGGGTTGAGTCTCAGTTTTACTAAACATATGTTGTTACATGCTTGTAGATCTCCATGTTGATGGATGGGATCCCTTTATATACATGCGATGTAAAACTATTTTATGGGTTTTAAATGTTATCCATAGATGTACCGGAACAATGGGTTAGATGCGTTGGGCTTACATTGCTCCTTGGTGTGAGTCCAAAAACGTGCGCATAGTGAGTTCGCTACGGTTCCTCCGGTTAATCCCCGTAAACGTGGTTTGGTTATGGTTCGTCCATCGGTCGTGGAAAACCGTAAAAAAACAAGTGTGTGTGTAGTTTGGGTGCTTTCCCATCGGTCATGAAAATCCATAAAAAAGTCGGGTGCCTCCGTGGATGGCGTTGTTGTTGCAACTCCGTATAGAACTTGCCATTATCTAGCAAGCCTTAAATGGTTCAGAACTAGGATAATGGACATGAGTCTATAGTTGTTAACTTTGTTTGTGAGACAAAGTCGGTACATATGATTGCATTTGATCTTTTTCCTCGGCTGTGTGTTCCGAGTGGAAAAATAATCTTTTGATTCCGATTGTATGATTCGGGTGAACAAAAACCATGTTTGATTACTGTTTTATTATAGCTTTTTCTTAATTGTGGCATGATATATGTTAGGATGATATGCATAGTTTGAACGATGAAAATGTGTGTTTTATGAGATAAAACCGTTTTTGTGGCCCATGTTGGTTTGGTGGAAAACTTGTGATTTTTGAGAAAAAAAAATATTATTGGCTCCGATGGTTGAGCCTGTGTGTGTGTAATTGCATAGCATGCTTTACAGCTTTACTACCTTTTCCTATTGGGCTTCGACTCACGGTGTGGGATTTTGCTGTAAAACCCTTTTCAGGCGATCATGATGAGTTGACCTAGTGCAGAGATGATGAAAAACTTGCTGTAGTTTTTTCTATTTTTGTACATGTACTTTTACATGTAACGCTTGTGCTTGCTGGTTTTGTATGCCTTTAGGCGATATGATTATTCATGTATGAGAATGTATTTCAGTTTATGAGAGTTGAACTGAGAAAATTTTATCCAAAAGTTGTACATTTTTTATTCTTATGAAAACCTTATTTTCATAAATGGTATTTGGTGGGCTTTCGCGTGACTCGGGTGTTTGGGGCGTGACAACTTGGTGTCAGAGTTCTAGGTTCGAATACCTATGAGCCATGAAAAAAAGGATACATCACCTTATGAGAATGTATGTGTGCTTGATTGCATGTGTTACATCGTTTTCTTGACATAGCATGATAGCTTGTGATGTATATGTGAGCATGGAGCTTGGACCTTAGGATTGATTAGTCTTTCTTTCGGGCGTTTGGATTAACAAACTTGGGAGCCATGTTAGAGAAGCGTTTCGCGGATGTGATTTCTAGTAAAAAATCTAAGTAGGTTATTCAGATGGACGAGTCTTTCTTGTTGGTTCTCCTCGGTATGTGAGATGTGATGACATGATATTACGTGGCTATGTGTTAGCATGTTTATCTGTCTTTTATGTTAGCAATAACATGTTGTATGGATTCTTATCCTGTTACGTTGCTTTCGTATAGAATTATGTCCACGCGGGGAGGACGAGGCCGTGGCTGTGATTCTGGCTGAAGGGACGTTCAAGTCCCAAATATTATGGATGCTAATGCACCCCAAGGACCTGTTGCTGAGGGAGATCTGTTCCGTGAGATGGTCGACTCCATTCGGCAACTGGCTGAGGCCTCTAGGGGGAGAGAGACCATACCTGAGCCGAGGGCGATGGTTGCGATGCGCAAGTTTCGCCGTCTGGACCCTCCTAACTTTTATGGGGATCCCAATCCCACGGTTGCCACTGAGCGGCTAGAGTTGGTTACCAAGATTCTGGATTCGCTTCAAATAGAGAAAGATGATATGAGGGTTGTATGTGCCGCCTTCCAGTTGAGAGGGAGTGCTCATATGTGGTGAAAGTTCGCCAAGACCACAGTGGCAGGCACCTGGGATGCATTCACGAAGGTATTTCTGGAAAAATACTTTTCAGCGACTCTGAGGGACCGCTACAGAGAGGACTTCCTGTTTCTGTCGCAGGGGATGATGACAGTGCTTGAGTACGAGGGTGAGTTTACTAGCCTATCTCGATTTGCACAGGAGATCGTACCTACTGACGAGTTCTGTGCGAAACGGTTCGAGAGGGGTTTGAGGCCCGCTATCTGAGACAGAGTGGCAGCGTTCAGGATGTAGGTCTTTACAGAGTTGGTGGAGACCGCCATGAAGGTAGAGGATACTCTGAATGAGATGCGCCGAGACAGAGACAGTCGGGGACAGCAGGACGGAGGGTGCATAGTCCCAAGGACGTAGGGACAAGCGTCAACGAATGTCTGGTCCGAGTTCTTATCCTGTGGGGTCTTATCCGCCACAGTCCTTTGCATCCACACATCCCGTAGCCTCAACAGGACAGTCAGATCAGAGGGAGCTTGTTTGTCATAGATGCCAACGGCCAGGACATCGTGCGGCAGAGTGCCGGAGTGCAGCGCCTGTTCAGGCTCAGTCATAGTCGCAGGCACTCGGAGAGGACCACCTGTCTATTTTGAGTGTGGATAGTCTGGGCATATCCGGAGGAACTGTCCACGAGGAGAGAGCATTCACAGCACAACAAGAGCACCAGACGTTCCATCAAGTCAGGGGAGACAGATGTTTTCACAGCCTAGAGCTCAGACATCCAGATTTGCAGAGGGGGTGCATCAGTGTAGTCAGGTAGACAGTCGGCAGTTCGGAGCCGTAGCGGACCGGCCAGAGCTTACATTCTTGCAGATCCTAGTTCTTCTAGAGCACCGATCATACCCGATGCTGCTGCTACCACCTCCGTGATCAGAGGTACTCTTCTAGTCTTAGATCATGGGCCAGTGTTCTTATCGGCACTGGAGCATCACATTCATTCGTATCATCTGCTTTTGCATCTACTTTGGGGTTGCAAATGGATTGGTTGGGTGGTACTATGTGCGTGGAGACCCCAGTGAGTGGGAGTGTGAAGTTGAGTCTTGTCTGTAGATCTTGCTTATTGGTGGTCACCAGTCGTTGTTTAGAGTTCGACCTTGTTATCCTAGACATGACCGCATTTGACGTCATCTTAGGGATGGATTGGCTGACCACCTATCGTGCCTTCATCGATTGCGATCGACGGATGGTGACGATCTTTACCCCAGAGGGAGATTGCTTTTGTTTTATGGGAGATCGGGATGAGGGTTTGATGTCTCTGCCCAGTGCTATGCAGAACCAGGGCAACTTGGGTTTCCTTTTCTCAGCCCTCGCGTTGGATGAGGAGGTTGGAGTTCGATGAGAGTTACCTCCGGTGGTGTGCGACTATCTTGATGTCTTTCCTGATGATTTGTATGAGTTTCCATCGAGCCGTGAGGTAGAGTTCTCTATTGATCTAGTTCCCGGAGCTGCTCCCATATCTATACTGTCCTATCGCTTTGCACCCGCTGAGTTGCTTGAACTCAAGGTACAGCTTCAGGAGCTGCTAGACAGAGGGTTTATACGTCCGAGTACTTCACCATGGGGAGCTCCTGCTCTTTTTGCCAAGAAGAATGAGGGATCTTTACGTTTGTGTATCGGTTACAAGAAGCTGAACCAGGTGACAGTGAAGAACAAGTATCTGATGCCGAAGATAGATAACTTGTTTGACCAGCTGAGGGGTTCAAGCTACTTCTCGAAGATTGACTTGAGATCGGGGTACCACCAGCTGAGGATTAGGGACGAGGACATAGCGAAGACCGCTTTTCGGACTCGCTATGGTCACTACGAGTTTCTGGTTATGCTGGTCAGTTTGACGAACGCACCAGCTACGTTCATGGGTTTGATGAACCAGATTTTCCATCCTTATCTGGATAGTTTTGTAGTGGTGTTTGTAGATAATATTTTGATATATTCACCCACCAGGGAGGCACACGAGGATCACATGCGGATCGCCCTACAGACTTTGAGAGAGCACCGCTTATACGCAAAGTATGAGAAGTGCGAGTTCTGGATGCGTGAGGTGAGATTTTTGGGACACGTGGTGTCTACAGATGATGTAGCTGTGGATTCGTTAAAGACTGATGCTGTGACCAGTTGGGAGCAACTGAAGAGTGTCTTTGAGATACGTAGTTTTCTGGGTCTAGCTGGCTACTATCGACGGTTCGTGAAGGACTTTTCCAGACTCGCTGCACCGATAACGCGTCTGACTCGGAAGGGGGTTGTGTTTGTTTGGAGTGAGTCCTGTGAGTCAGCCTTTCGGGAGCTGAAAACAAGACAGACTAGTCTGTCAGTGTTGATTATTTCGGAACGAGCCTTGGGATATACTGTGTACTTTGATGCATCACATGACGGTCTTTGATGTGTTCTGATGCAGGAGGGTAAGGTTGTAGCCTATGGTTCCCGACAGCTAAAAATGCATGAGCGAAACTATCCTACACATGACTTGGAGTTGGCAGCCGTTGTCTTTGCTTTGAAGACATGGCGTCACTATCTGTATGGTGAGCATTTTGAGGTTTTCTCCGATCACAGGAGCTTAAAATACTTGTTTTCACAAAAAGACCTGAACTTACTCCAGCGACGATGGATGGAGCTGTTGGAGGACTACGATGAAATTACTCCTTTCTAGAGAAGGTTATAAATATCTTTTGAGACTCAAAATAACTATTTTCAAGCAAATCTCTTTCTCTCCACCTTTTCTCTACCTTCTCTCTAACTTTCGGGAGGCCCGGGACTTGATTTTTCGCGGACGAATAGCAGATCCTTCTTGTCGGCGACATGGGCTTCACATCAATCCAGATAAATTCTTATTTCGACGAAGTTGGATTTTGAGGTAACGAGCTTTTAGGTCTTTGATGTAGGATTCTAGACCTACAGCTATTATGAGGGTATTATATGCGATTTTGTATGCTTTCACCGGGTTGAAATGCATAAAGTGTAGTTTTCCATGTTGGAACCTTGGTTTATGGGTAAAAGAAGTTTTTATGCCTTTTCTCGATTTTATACGTAATTTGGATGTGTTGAGATCCGTGATTTTCAAAAGAAGCTTTGAAAACATGGATATTTTTGTGAGAAACATGTTTATGGAGGTTTGGAGCTAATCCTTGGGGTTGAGTCTCAATTTTACTAAACATATGTTGTTACATGCTTGTAGATCTCCATGTTGATGGATGGGATCTTTTTATATATATGCGATGTAAAACTATTTTATGGGTTTTAAATATTATCTATAGATGTACCGAAACAATGGGTTAGCTGAGTTGGGTTTACATTGCTCCTTAGTGAGAGTCCAAAAACATGCGCAGAGTGGGTTCGCTACGGACCCTCGGGTTAATCCCAGTAAACGTGGTTCGGTTATGTTTTGTCCATCGGTCGTGGCAAACTGTAAAGAAACAAGTGTGTGTGTAGTTTGGGTGCTTTCCCATCGGTCGTGGAAATCCGTAAAGAAGTCGGTTGCCTCCGTGAATGGCATTATTGTTGTAACTCCGTATAGAACTTGTCATTATCTAGCAGGCCTTAAGTGGTTCAGGACTAGGATAATGGACAGGAGTTTGTAGTTGTTAATTTTGTCTGTGAGACAGAGTCTGTACATATGATTGCATTTGATCTTTTTCCTCGGTTGTATGTTCCGAGTGAAAAAATAATCTTTTGATTCTGGTTATATGATTCGGGTGAACAAAAATCATGTTTGATTACTGTTTTATTACAGCTTTTCCTTAATTATGGCAAGATATTTGTTAGGATGATATGCATGGTTTGAAGGATGAAAATGTGGATTTTATGAGATAAAATCGTTTTTGTGGCCCGTGGAAAACTTGTGATTTTTTTGTGGTGGCTTAGTGGAAAACTTGTGATTTTTTAGAAAAAAAAAACCTTTTTGGCTCCAATGGTTGAGCCTCTGTGTGTAATTGCATAACCCGTTTTACAGCTTTTCTGTCTTTTCCTATTGGGTTTCGGCTCACTGTGTGAAATTTTGCCATAAAACCCTTTTCAAGTGATCGCAATGAGTTGACCTAGTGCAGAGGTGATGGAAGACTTGCTGTAGTTTTTTCTGTTTTTGTACATGTACTTTTACATGTAATGCCTGTGCTTGCTGGTTTTGTACGCCTTTAGGCGATATGATTATTTATGTATGATAATGCATGTTTTCAGTTTATGAGAGTTGAACTGTGGAAATTTTATTCAAAAGTTGTACATTTTTTATTCTTATGAAAACTTTATTTTCATAAACGGTATTTGGTGGGCTTTCGCGTGACCCGGTTGTTTGGGGCGTGACAGTACCAGTTCTCGAAGGATTGTAGTCCATACTACGTTTAGAAATCGCATCGAAAACATAGTAGAAGGTCTGTTCGAAGCTTCAACACGAGAATCAATGTTCGTAGTTAAAGAAAACAATCGAAAGGTATTCATCGAAATTAACTATGGTAGAACGGATTTTATTTTGATCATTTGGTATGATTTTTTTTAATCTGGAGCCTATTTTGGCGATTGCTTGTCTAGTTTTTTTAATCAAAAAATCGTATTCAAATAAATGATCTTGACTGTTTGCCTCCAACATGTATTACGTTAGGAGCTCTACCTCTTTTCAAAATCTTTATTGCTCCATCTACATTGTCAAGATATTTTTACAAAATTATAGTTTGCTCTAATACTATTTGTAATAATCTAAGTGCATTACTAGTTTAATAACTTGAATAAAAAAATTAATATATAATTCAAAATGATTAAGTCTAAATTATTTATAATAGTCTACATATATATCGGATTTTTTTATATCTCCCATCAATTTGAAGAGATGTTATAATATCTCCCACTCATATGGCGAGAGAAGAATTTCAACCTCACTTAGCTATGAAGCATTGCCTATTTTATTTCTCTAGTAGGCATTGTGAATAACAATGCAATAGGAGACATAGAGCAACACATTAATGTGCATATGGTATTATACCTCTTTGGAGCATTTATTGGTTTGTCTACACTGCCACAAAACTCTTGATGAAATTAGAAGTTGATTGACTCTAATATTATTTCTAACGGCATAAGTTAATTACTAACCCAGTAAATTAAATAATTGCCTAATAGTACATATTCAAAAATAATTAAACCCAAATTGTTAGTAATAAATTATACTTTTTTATATGTAACAAATGATTTTTTTTTACGAAAAATTAGTTTTAGGTTCTTAAAGTAGCGTCGATTTTGTTTTTTATTCACCATAAAAACTTTTAATGCGCGAGATCCAATTAGACCCTAAAACAGATAAATTTATCTGTGTATTTTCAAAACATGTATAAAGTATAAAGATAAATTTATTTGTAACAACATTGATAAGTTGTAATTGTCAAAAATATTAGCATTATTTAATTATTTAACAATTTATAATAAGCTTAAAATGTAAGTAAAACAAGAATGTAATTAGAATGAATACGTGAAAATTAACCTGATCACTCCAAAAGAGAGAAGATGGAACTAGAAGGACTGGGGATCCAGGCAGAAAACTTGGATTGCTAAGGAATCCTCAAGTTGGGGAATGTGGGTTAGCAATTTGATCTTCGGGCGATGATCCAAGTTAGGGTTTGGGACTATCGGAGGCTCAGATCTCGGTATTTCAGTAGGGCTTCAGCGTTGGGACTCCGAATTGCTCGATGACTCGGTAGAGCTTCTCTCACTAAACCTCTCTATAATTTTCTGTCCTTAAAAACGTACAAGAGGTATAGTATTTATAGAATTCTTCAACCAATGAGACGCTGCCACGTTCTAAGGCATGTCAGGCCATTTGAAGTTGGCGATCGCCATGTTATAGTTGGCGGTCGCCATGTTTAAAAAGGTTCCACATGGTTCTATTGGTGGTCGCCACAATGAACATGGCGGTCGCCACTTCTGGTAATGACTTGGGCAACAAGTTAACGATGGTTTGGTACAATTTCATTGGTTTTGAAAGTTTTTGTTGGTTTTTGATTATCGAGTTCAATTACCGAGCGTGGATCACTTTCTGAGGATCGAACTGAGACACCATTCTAACTGTTTTCATCATCGAATTCACCTAAGATTGGGTGGAATAAAATTGGGGTGCCTATAGTTGCTTCTCTTTGATATAACTCGTATAGCAATGCGTGATACAAGTTATATCAAAGACCCAGAGATAACAGCTACTTGACCGAACCGTCAATCTTTGACCACAAACACACAAGCATACATATGATGTCGATCGTACTCGAACTTTCATCGAGTTGCTTACGTATCCCTTTTTACTTGGGATCAGACCAAAACGTAGTTCTTGAGACAAAATGTAAAGATGCAAGATAAGAAATGTGATGCAAAATGTAACATGATGCAGATATTAGTATGATCGAACAAATCCTAAAGATCAAGTTAAGATCTAAAGGGAGTGTAAACAAGTAAGTCAAAGATCGAGTTAAGATCTAAAAACTCGGCTGGGGATAAAATAACTAAAATGATCGAGTTAAGATCTAAGAAATTATCTTAATCGAAAAAATAATCACGAGTTGATTGGACGAGTTAAGACCCAACAATTCGCAATGATGGGGAGATAGGAATAGTCAAAAAGCCTAGTTACGGCTCAAAATTATTCATATCGGGAAGAAAATCCATGAATTAAGAGTTCGAGATAGGACCTAAAAACTCGAAACAAAACACGGGATAAAAATAATAATTAAAAATCAAGTTACGACTTAAAATTAAATTTATTAGAAGGAAAAATCGTGAAGTAATAGGTTGAGTTAAGACCTAAAAATTCGGGACGAAATACAGGATAAAAATAATTAAAAGCCAAGTTATAGCTTAAAATTAAATTTATCAAGAGTGAGATAATTGCACAAATACTAAAACACCATAACAAAATAACAAAACTCCCAAATAGCCCCTTAGAAACCCTAAACGCAATAATGACGTTCTGACATGGAGGTCGCCAAGATAGAAGTAACGTGACGTTTGACAACTTGGCGGACACCAAGGTGAAATCTCTTTGACATGGCGGCCACCGGGTAAAAAATCCTAAGGCGTGGCAGTCGCCAGGTGACGTTTGAAAAACATGGCGGTCGCCAACATGTAACATGGCGACTGTTAACTCGAGGCGCGCATTCGTACCTTTAAAACGCGAGAACTGGCTCATTTGTGCACTTTTCACTCTCTCTCTAGCTCTCTTGTGTTCTCAAGCTCTCTCTTGTTCCCTCAAGCTTCTAAGCTCCCTCTTCTTACTTTTTCTTGCTTCACAATGTTCACACTACTATTCGTGATCCCTTTCTTCTTCATGGCGGGCTAGGGCCATGGAGATGACGACCTTGGGGCACGATGGGGCCCATCCGCTATTGGGAGTTCCTCTATGGGGACTCTTGGAGGCATGACTTCCAGTCAGCCCATCGGCGGGGTTACCACCACTCAGCCTTCCACTGCGCTGGGTGCGATGGATGCCC
This sequence comes from Heliamphora exappendiculata, assembly GCA_034768845.1. NCBI lineage: Eukaryota > Viridiplantae > Streptophyta > Magnoliopsida > Ericales > Sarraceniaceae > Heliamphora > Heliamphora exappendiculata. The sequence continues at coordinate 1,885 of JAOTRH010448645.1, read as the reverse complement.
TTATATTCGAGGTGGAGCGCGCGTCCCACCATGCTGAGGAATAGGCACGAGCGGCTACCTATGCTGCTGCTGAGGCCGAGATGGACGATTTCCTTGACCCCAACACTGGGGAGGGCCATCCAGCGCCCTTTGATCCACACATATATGCTCCGGTCCCTCATCGCATAGTATCCCGCGGGATGGGGCGCTACGAGCCGCCTATGGATTCTGTTGCTGCTGACGTATTGTTGCGGGAGCCCGACCACCACATCTCTCGACAGCGACCTTCGATAGGTTCCCAATCTTTACTGTTTTAAATCAAAAACATGTTTTTACGATATAACAAACGTAGACGCATGCCTAGGATTCCCTATATGATATAATGATGATTTGATTGATGATGATGATGATTGTTGTGATAATGATGATTGCTGTGATGACTTGTGCATAGTTTTTGAGATTTGGATATGTAAAAATTAGCTTTAGGTACCTATACAAAGGAGTTTAAAACAGTAGGGACACTAAAATTTGAACAAATAATAAAAGAAACAATTTATTTTATCACGAAAAATAAAGGGTTTAACAAAAAATTTATTTTTAGGAAAAATATAAAACTAAGGGATTGATTTATTATTTTTGGGGTTAGATATAAAAATTTAAGGTGCCGAATTTTTTTTTTTGAAAAAAAACAATCATAAACTTTAGAAATTTGAGGGGTGTTTTATTTAGTTATTTTTTGAAAATCTAGGAAATTAGGAAAAAGTTTTTTTAGAATTTTAAGGAAAATTTTTAGAAAAACTTTCGAAAATTAAGAAATATTTCTAGAAAAATCTTAAAAAATTAAGAAAAAATTCTATAAAAAAGTCCTAGAGAATTTTGGAAAAAATTTTAGAAAATTTTTAGAAAATTCTAGAAAATTAAGAAAAATTGTAGAAACTTGGGAAAATTTTGTTTTTTTAAAAAACTACTAGAAAATTTAGAAAAATCTTAAAAAATCCTAAAAAATATTAGAAAATCCTAGAAAATTGAGGAAATTTTTAGAAAAATCCTAAAAATTGAGAAAAAATTTTAAGATATTTCTAGAAATTTTTAAAAAATTTCTAAAAATTTAAAGAAAGTTGGGACAAAATGGGCAAAATGCCAACCTTAAAGGGAAAAATTTCTTTACCTTTTTTTAATTATTTTTTTATTTATGTATTTTTTATTTTTATTTTAACACAAAAAGATAGTGATCTGCCTGGCGTACTATGGCTTAGGGTTCTTAGTCTTTTACTATGGCATAGAAAAATTAAAGGATCGTCACTTACACACGGACCTAGGGTTAGGATGTCTGTGACTTTGGGATTTGAGGGTTAAAAATAAAAAAATTTAAAAATGTTTTAAAAAATATTTTAAACACCTTGAAAATTAAAATTTTAAAATCTCTTTTGTTGAAAATAGAGTCGCTACTTAGTTTTTGAGAAAAATTAAAAATAACAAAATTGGCTACTGATCTTGAAAACGTTAATTAAAGAAAAATAGTTCGGGGCCTAAAGCACGAATTGGGAAATATATTAGGCACCCCGTTCGCCCAACCGTAAGGTTGGCATCTACTAATTGTCATTGGTTCTTTAATATGATTTCTCAAATGTATGCAAATAAAGAAAAATGAAAGTGAAGAAAGAACATTCAAAATCAATTATAAAAAATACATAAAAAATGTACATAATATTCTAAAATAAATAAGTGTCAAAAGAAAAATTCTAAATCCTATAACATGTATTTTCTATCTAAAGGATACATGAAACATATTCACATGTAATATTGTCAAAAATGACTATCATAATATACAAAATAATAAAACATGTTATAAGTTACCAAAACTACCTAAACATGAATTTGCTATAAAAGAAAGAAAAATCAAACT
>JAOTRH010448634.1:0-31043 GCA_034768845.1 Heliamphora exappendiculata | reverse complement strand
AATCAATAGCCACTCATGGCTGTTGGTTTCCAGGCTTCAATTGCAATTGAATGGCCAATCCAATTGTAATTGATCCAGCTAGTGAAATCTAGATTTTAATGGCCAATGAAATTCACAGATTCCAACACATCCTTAATTCAACTTTTTATGTATTTCTCACTGTTGCTAACTTAATTTAGTTTGATGGCTGAGTACACCAAAATATCCCTGTTTGAATTTGTTCACCCACCTCAAAAAGTGGGGGAACAATCCAATAATGCATAGAAACATGCCAAACCCCTATTTATCTTGCATGCTTAGATTTTGTCTCCTCAAATTATCAAACTCACATTTATATGTGGGATTGAACTGGAGAATTTGGTGAGTTCCAAATGGCCAATACGGAATTCATGGGATAAATATAAACAACCACTGATAGTCAGGTATTATTAATAGCACATGGCCCTAAAACGTTAGAACAATATTTGATTAAAAGTGGGAGCTTCCTCCATTTTGGGGCTTAGGGAGGGAATCTGTAACTCCATTTTAGAGTAAATTGGTGTTCCAACGCATAATGATGGAATGTTTGACATAGAAATAAAAATACAGTTGTTTGGATAGAGTTTCTATAAATAGTGAGATTCCCTAAACTCACTTTTAATACATATAAGTGAGGTGGAGAGAGAAAGATTTCCAAGAAATTCTGGGCAGGAGGAAAACATTTGCGCGAAATACGGTTTTTAAGGGGACAAAATCTTCATCGCCCATTGGCCAAACGTTTGACTAACTAACTTTTGAATTGCGGTCCTCAAACATCTCTATTTCAGGCCCAGCACCGTTCACATGAATTAAGTTAAATAAATTTCATAATCCATAAAAAGCTTTTACTTAAAATTGAAATATAAAAGAAAAGAAACCAAAAAGAAAGAGGGGAAAAAAAAAGAATACAGAGGACGAAGAACTTCCCACCTTGCCCTGTGTCGTCACCTTAAGGCAGAGAGAAACCTCTGCCTAAGGTACATCATCATCATCATCTCCAGAAAATCAAAGGGAAGGGAAAAAGTACATGGCATTCCAGGATTTCGACCATATATCAGAACGACGAAGAAATGAAAAGAAACAAAAGTTGAAGAAGAGGATAATCATCGCCTCAGTTTCGACTATTGTCCTCCTCCTCTTGATTGCTGCTGCAATATGCGTTGTCGTCTATGCTAGTCGTCATTCCAAGCATTCTAACAATGGCACCTCTCCCGCTCAACTCGCAAAACAGATTTCACAATCCCAAAAGGCCATTAAAATGATATGTGCACCCACAGATTACAAGAAAACATGCGAGAGCAGCCTTTCAAAGGCGCTGGGTTCCAACTCCTCTGCACTCCAACCCAAAGATCTTCTCAAGGCAGCAATCTCAGTGATCGCCACTGAGCTCAAGAAGGCCATTGATCAAATCTCCACGATCAAATTTAAAACCCCTGAACAAAAAGGAGCATTTGAAGATTGCATGGTACTCTTGGGAGATGCCACGGATGAATTAAATAATTCTATTTCTAATGTGGGTGGCCAAAATTTAGGAAAGTTGTCCTCAATAACCCCTGATTTGAACAACTGGCTCAGCGCCGTGATGTCTTACCAACAGACATGCATTGACGGGCTCCCTGATGGAGAATTGCAATCTGCATTGCAGAAAGCCTTAACAACAACGAGGGAACTGACCAGTAATGCTCTTGCCATTGTCACGCAACTCACTTCTGTCTTTTCCAACTTTCTGCAAGCAACGGCAGCCAATCGACGCCTTCTGTCGGTGGAATCCAGTGCACCAATGCCCTTGGATGAGGATGGACTTCCAACCTGGATGTCCCATGAGGATCGAAGGATACTAAAATCACATGCTAATAAAAAACTCACCCCTAACGTTATTGTAGCAAAAGATGGTAGCGGAAAATTCACAACCATTTCTGATGCACTGGCAGCAATGCCTGCAAAATACCAAGGACGGTATGTGCTTCTGCTTGTTTATTTTTATTTATTTTTGGTCTTGTATCATCAAAGTTCTATATAATTCTAAACATGTTAACCAAATATTCTATCATTCTCGTCATAATTATTACGTACACCGCCAATCATCTTTATTGTTAATTACTGTGTAGATTATCTTTTGCTTATTTATTAATTACTTAAATAATAAAATAGCATTAAACATTTTTGAAAATATTAATTCAAAGACTCAATTTGTTTTAAGTTAAGACCTTCCATAAACCAATATTTGAATTAATATTTTGTGTTTGTATAATGAATATGTTTATGGTTTTTGAACTTACAATATTTGTACAATGCAGGTACATAATTTATGTTAAAGAAGGGATTTATGAGGAGTACGTGACAGTGACCAAAAACATGGTTAATGTTACCATGTACGGTGATGGATCCCAGAAAACCATCGTTACAGGAAACAAAAACTTTGTTGATGGAGTTCGAACATTCCAAACTCCAACTTTTGGTATGTTTGCTAGCAAGCACGTGGAATTGAGTTTTTTTTTCTTCTTATTCTTCTCTTTTTTATCAGAAATATTGTCACTTGTACTTGCTAAGACGAGACTCTTGCTTATATACACGTTGCCACTTATCTATGCTTGCCGTTCAGGAGAAAAATATTTTTGTACTTTTACCACCACTAAGTACTACTACCAGGGGAAGCAAGGCAACAAATAAAACTTTACATATATATAATTTCAACTTGTGACATGCAATGTGAGGTCGGGGATCACATTAATCTTCACTTTTTGGTTTAGAAATTTTGAATCATTATCTAGTTGATGAACGAGTAGTGATGAACACAAGATTACATATAGGATGCCTCAATCTCAACAATTTACTTATTGGTAATATTATTTTTATTTTTGTTTGCAGTTGCTATAGGAGATGGTTTCATGGCCCAATCTATGGGATTCAGAAATACTGCAGGTCCTGAAAAGCATCAGGCAGTGGCCCTCAGGGTCCAATCAGATCGTTCAATATTCCTGAACTGTCGTATGGAGGGGTACCAAGACACCTTGTATGCACAAACCCATCGACAGTTCTATCGTAGTTGTCTCATTACTGGTACTGTGGATTTCATCTTCGGTGATGCATCCGTTGTCTTCCAGAACTGCATGATCTTCCTCAGGATGCCACTGGATAGCCAACAAAACACTGTCACCGCCCAAGGAAGGTCCGACAAGCACGAGACCACCGGAACAGTCTTACAAAACTGTCACATTTTGGCAGATGCAACACTTGAGCCTGCCAAGACACGAATTAAGAGTTATCTTGGAAGGCCATGGAAGGAATATTCAACAACCATCATTATGGAATCAGAGATTGGCGATGTGATTGATCCAGCTGGTTGGCTACCATGGAATAAAGACTTTGCCCTCAAGACTTTGTATTATGCAGAGTACGACAATAAAGGAGCCAGTGCCAGTGTTGTCAGCAGAGTAAAATGGCCTGGTTTCAGGGTAATTAATAAGGAAGAGGCCACTAAATATACAGTTGGTCCTTTTATACAAGGTGCTTCCTGGTTGACTGATCCCGCCGTTCCTGTTCATTTTGGCCTATTCTAACTTTTAACTTTCGACCACTTATCATTTATCATCATTCATAGCTCAAATGTCTCATAACAGACATGGGCAGCAAGTGTATGACGAGGATTTCACTTGCATGGTTGAAATGATTTTTCCTATGCTAATTTAGGGTTGATAGTTCTCTGTTTCTCTACAATGAAAAGGAAATCAGAAGCTCTAATCTATACAAATCGTATCCAAGAACTGACCAATCAATATTATTTTAAGGTCCAACTGGATTTTCTCGTCAAACAATATGGAAACATCTCCAAGTACTCTCTAGGTTTTGGGAGCTGGGTGGTGTTGTGCGCTCGAGCAATTCGATTCCCAAAAATATTTTTAAGATCGAATTCATTCATTATGTAAAATTCATCAAATTTGTTATTTATATAAAAATAAAATTAATCCAATAGTTATTATTTTTTTTATATAAACAATAAACTCGACGCTCTACAAAATGAATGAATTCAATCAAAAATATATATTTAAAAATCAAATTTTTTGAGGGCACAACAACTTCTTATCACGCCCCAAAAACCACGTAACAACGCCGCACACTCACTACTCATGAGTATGCAAGGCTAAGATACTAATTATCAATTCTAGTATTAACATAAAAATTTATGAGAACATATTCCATAAAAAACAATCTTTGTTATAAATTTAATACCAAACAAACTTTAAATATTTTAAAAATCCATACTGTAATTTATTACAGGCCACAGTTTCAAAATAATTTAATTAAAATTTCTTTCTCAACACTCTCCAAAATTTTCCTCACACACTCTACTTCTCAATATCTATAAAAAAATAAAATAAAACAGCCATGAGTTAGGCAACCCAGTAAATCATTAACTATCATTGTTAACTGAATCAAACATGTAGAAAAATAATGTAATGAAAGGCATAGTAATTTTTTGTTGTTGTAACAATATTTAATTTAATGCAAATAAATTGAGACTAAAAATATATTAATATTTTTTTTGTACAAAATAACAAATAATTCAATTTTCAATGGTTTGCCAATTCAATTTTCATATACCCAAATCTTATTGACAAAACCTAAAACCACACTTATCCCAGTGCTAAAATTCCAGACGAAACTTGTTTTGATGCCAATATTTAACCCTCATTAGCTAGGGTTCATATCATTGTCAGATTAAAGTCATATTCAAAATTTAATACATTAGATTTTTAAAATATTATATTTTTCAATTTTTTCAAAATTCTTAAAATATAGTCAAAATTTCATACTTAATCCATTATTTTTCTCAAAAACAAGTAGAAAAGTTAAAAAAAACTTTCAACACAGATATTCAGCCAAAATTTTTTTTCTAATATAGATATTCGAAAAACCACTTTATGAATGAAAAATATTATAGAAGGATACCTACCACTGACAAAATCTTTTTCAATCAAAAATCAATTAACAATCTCGTTCTTCTATTAATCCTTTTTTTTTTTCTTCCCATTTTTTTTCTATTAATATAGATATTCAAAAATCAATTAACAAAATCGTTGTATTATATATACGCATAATTCTTCTTGTTTTATTATCTTTCATTATATAAGTATTGATAACATAGTTATATATATGGGTAAATTATATCTATATTTTTTGTATTTAAGAATAATTACACTAATAGTGCCTCTATTTTTTAAAATATCACTGCACTCTTTTATATTTTTATTTTTGTAACACTTAGATTCAAAAGTTAACTTCCGTTAACTTTTTAAATGGAAATTACTATGCATCACTGTTGAAACAGTTTTTTTAATTTTTTTAATTTTTTTAATTTAATTACAAAATCTTATTTGAAAACTTCTAATTAAAAAATAAAAAAATACTAAATAAAAACATAAGTCACATAAAATTTAATTTATTAATTTATTTTTATTTTTAAATTTTTAATTTTTATAAAAAAAACTTATCAAAATTATTTTTTTATCAAAATTAAAAAATTAAAAATAAACTAATAAATTAAATTTTATGTTACTTATTTTTTATTTAGTAATTTTTTATTTTTTAATTAGAAATTTTTAAATAATATTTTGTAATTAAACAAAAAAAAAGGAAAACTAAAAAAATTTTAAAAAAAACTGTTTCAAAAGTTATTTTCGTTTGAAAAATTATTGAAAATTAACTTTTGAACTTAAGTGTTACAAAAATAAAAATATAACATAGTACAGTAATATTTTAAATAATAGATAAAATATTAATATTATTATTCTTAAATACAAAAGATATAGGTGTAATTTACCCTTTATGTTATAGCATTTACTGCTCAACTCTCTCTCTCTCTCTTTTCTAATTTTTTTATATTTTAATCTTAAAAATTCACTTGATAAATCAAACAAAGCTTTATATCTTACCTGTCAACAATCAACACCGATGAATATTAAAAAATAAGTGTCGAGAACGTACACCTAAAATTTCACTATGAACTTTGTTTAATGTATGATCAAAGTACGAAAAGACAAAAAAAAATTAACTGAATTTCTCTCGGCTGTGGTGCCATTCTCTTTCATTGAGTGAGACTTAATGCGGATTTATATACGAAGCCTTCCACAAGCTATTTCAAGTTATTTCTAAAATAAAACTTATTTATTTTCTTTATTATTATTTTTTCCTGTTTAGTTTGTTTTTTAATTTAAAAGTTATTTTCACTTCTATTAATTATTTATTTTTTTAATATCATACTTCTTATCTCCTAAAACACAACACGCACCTTTATCCAAAAGCTTTGTGCCATCATAAGTACTTTCTCTTTTGTTAGTAACCATTGTGCCTATTTGATTTTTGTAAAATTTTCGCTCTTTTCGCAAAAGGGATATTATGTCGCTAAAAAGCTATCATTGCCAGACGATATTAACAAATTCGTCACAAATGGCTTCACAAGTGGGCTTACAAGACCTTAACTCATCCAGGTCTCTCTCTCTCTCTCTCTCTCTCTGCCTCTCAAAATTATGAAGTGCTGCTACTTACCGCAAACCACCACTACTCGTTGCAAACTTGCATAACTTGCCGCCGTTATGTTTAATTTATCCACTACTTGTTGCCGTTATGTTTAATTCATCTTTTGCCATCATCTAGTTATTACTCTCACCACCGCTAGCTTCTTTTCAAAAGTATATGTCATCTCTTTGCCTTACTCTCTATTGCTATCCTTCATTCCTTCTACCCTTCAACTTTTGTAAACTTTTTTGTAGATTGATAGCGGCCTTGGACCTAGCTAGGCTTCTTTTTGTAACTCAGCCTCTGTCATTGCGTTGCCATTTGTTGTGCGTGTTGCTCCTTGTTGGTGTTGCTCGCTCCATCTTACATTCGTGTGGGTTTCTCCCTTCCTGCTCCATCGCACGGTAGATGTTTTTAAAAAAGACTTCTAAAAGATCCACACATAAAAAGAAAAACTGCAGCAAAGATCTAATTATCAGTCGTCTATTAAACATTTAAACTACCATAGGATGTTTGGGACATTGCACAAGGGCTATGAGTTCATTTTACTGATGAATTCGCAATGGAATTGTGAAATAGTCTCAACCACACCTCCCTTCGGATATTTTTTTTAATTTTTATGATAATATAGATGTTTAGATCAATTTGAAGGACATTTTTTTTGTCACGCTCGAAAATGTAGGACGTGATGCATAAGTACGTCAAATCAAGGAAGAGCACTAAGCGCCAAACAAGCGCTGCACTTTGGACAAGATTCTGAGTCAGACTGGAGCAGTTATCCATTGCTCAATGCTAACTGTTAACAATCTAATTTAACACGTTGGGGGTCCAAAACTATTATACTCAAAGGAAATGCCAACAATACACCGATGTGTCAACAAATCTCAATTACAATATGTATACAACAAAATCTCTACTCAAATGGGTACGGTACATTAGCAAATTGGCTCTAAGGCCACACCTCCAAATTTCTCGTATAATGTTCATCAATTCTCAAATTTAAATCTAAACATAATTCTATATGTATCTCTAATTATCCAAAACATACACTTATATCAAACACTTAACCTTAAGCTTTCAATATTTTACTATCAAACAATTTATCAATTACATATTCAAATAATCAACTAGTCCTTATGCCCTTACGACATGCACTACAACGAATTGAAAGTAACTTCAGGTTCAAAGGGTCAAAAGACAACTCAAGTCTCAATAGCATTTAATGCCTCCTTAAGCTCGAGACCCACATTTGCACATGAAATTGTAAAGCATAAGCACACATCCTAGTAGGAAAACTATGTAAATAGTGAATTTCATGCATGCCGATATACATAGATAAGATAGATGCAAAATCTATATAAACAAAACCTTTTTTTAAAAAAGTCCATAACTTTAAAGCGAAAGAGTTTTGCACCATATATCCACGCACTTTTTACACCAAATATCAGCACACCCAACCAAAATCAAATCCCAATTTCATTTTTCAAAATCCATTTTCATTTCAATATAATCTTATTCTATTGAAAAAACCAATTTTTAATATGAAAAAATAACTTTTGTGTTTGATATGCAACAAAGAGATAAAATAACGTGCCTAACAAATCAACATAATCATCACACAAAGAAACATGTGATTTTATACGTAGAAAATCCCAACTAGGGTAAAAATCACCGAATTTATCTAAGTCCGAGAAAATAAGCACTAATAAAGTATTAGTTACAAGAAACGTCTTATAAAACCCAGTTGAATCCTCAACCTATTGCTACTCGGCTTCTTGCCGAATCTTCGTGCGCCAATTTCGTGCTTACTTGCCGTTGGAATCCTTCTCCGGACTTCGTCACTTAAGAATCTTCTCAAGTACTAGATGTGATGATGAAGTTGATGACTTGACGATGATCTTGAAATATCTTAAACATGCATGAAATCGTCAAATCTTACTCACAAGAACTCTCCCTCAAGCTATTCAGTAGCAGCCCCATAAAACACAATATTTTGCTCTGAACCCAACAACAGTTGCCTAAACAGTATATATATAAAAAGTTGCTAACCCTACTCAACCTATAAAGATGTCCTGAGATAGACCGCTCGAGCGATTTTTAGACCGATCGAGCGGTCATACCATATATGCTTGTTGTTTAACTGATGAAATCAAGATTTTGACAAACCACTAATACTTCCTTCTGCACAAAAAATTAAACAAAACTTTCCCAAAGGAAGAGCATCAAATCTTAGAAAAGATAATTATGTAAGCCTACATACATGGGAATGTCACAAAGTTGCCAAATTAGGATGAGCATGATATAGGTAAGACATAGGAAAAATTCTAACAATCTTTTCATTTGACAATTTTGTGACAAACACGCCAACCACAAGAAAGTAGTCAATATGGATCCAAGCAAGCACTAGTAACAAAAAGATGCAGACAAACGAAAGTCAATATCCAACAGAATGTAATATCCAGTTAACAATGCCAAACATATATCCATGTGAATAAGAACATAATAATCCACTATACCACTATACCCAAAAGGTATATCAAAAGGTATATCCAACACTATACCAAACAGTATATCCAATCACTATATACCAAAAAGTATATCCAAACTATATACCAAAAAAGTATATCCAAGTTCAATATACCAAAATCTCCCCCTTTGGCACGAAATTGCCAAGGCCAAGGACAAACAACAACAATCACTGCGAAGGAGGGAGACAAGCACACACAAAATCCATGAACTCCTGCTGCTCCTGCCAGACGGCATGCTCATGTTGAGTGAGTCCTTGAATATCAGCACGAAGAAGGTTGACGTCATCTTGAGTTGGTCCTATGTCTGTCTCCATGTAGTCAAGAATCTCCAGCTCGGGGGGTAGATCAACATCAAGGTCGAGACCTAGCTCCTCGGGATCAGCAGCTCTAGAGCTAGAGGTACCTACAGCAGGGAGAACTTTTGAAAGATGGGAGGAACTCTGCCGAAGGGTGGTTTTGGAGATAAGTTTAGGTAGAAAAGAAAGTTCATAGGGGTGAGCCCCGGAATGAAATTCAGGAACATGGAGAAAACGGAGATATTGAGTGATAAGATAACCAAAAGGAAGGCTAAGAGAAGATTTACCACCAACCATTCAGACAAGAGCAAAAACATCACAAGGCAAATATCAACAAATTTGCAATTGGCAATGGCCCACATCAAAAAATAGTGAGGCTGGGAAAACTCAAACATGTGGCCTTTAGAGGTAATATTGGCACATAGGATGAGATTGAAAACTCAAACATGTGGTCAGATGTCAGATCCCGTTGAGGGATCAAGACTCTAGCAACCCAAGGACGGGGAGTGCCACAGATGGCAAAAGCAGTCAGGCTATAATCGAAAGATTCCTCACGATAGAAGGACGAGCGAGGAAAAATAGCATCAACCGGCCGAGACTCAAGACCTAGCGAAGAGGCGATCGTATCCAGAGTGATCGTGAAATCAAATCTGCGAACATGACCAGAAAAAGTGTCAACCTCAGAAGATTGCTCAGCAAGAGAGTTATAGAACTCTCGGACCAGAGAAAGATTCACCAAAAGAGACAAATTGAAGGTTAAAAGTGAATCCCACTTAAGGGTGAGGAAAGATGCTATACTAGGGTGATCCGGGAAATCCCGAAGGACAACACTCCGTTCCAAAAGGATCAATCGTTTGGCAAAGAATTCGAGAAACGATTTAAGAGCAGCCTTAGATTTAAAACGACGGGAGATTTCAGAGATATTGCCAGGAGCAGTGAATTTTGCTCGATACTTGAGAGGCATGATGCTAAGGGCTTGAACACTACCACTAGAGATATTTGAGCAAACACCTCCAAACCCACGTAATGTGGGTACTGAACCAAGAGCACCAAAGACACAAGAGAAAAAAGAAAAGAGAGGAAAAGAAACAAAAGTAAAACAAACAAAAACAAACACAAACACACAAAGATGTGAGATAGGGAAGGAAACAAAAAAATTTAACTCCTAATCACAGATGATATCTAAAAATGATAACAAAAAACAAAATGACCACTAAGCATAAACACGAAAAGAAAAAATAAGAGATCCAAAAACGAAAACCTAACCCTAAAAATGAGATAAAGATGGGAAGAAGAGAAGACTTACCAAAGAGAAGCACAAAACACACGTGAAGACCCTTGAAAGCTTGGAGCTTGAGAAGAACAACACCAGAGAGAGAGAGAGACCCAAAACAGAATGAAAACCGTATCACTTGAACCAAATTTGAAAAGACCTGAGGTGTAAAGACTTCTTGATTGGTCTTTAGACCGCTCGAGCGGTGTCTCATCTGAGACAGAAAAACCATTATAGATAACATAGAAATCGAGAGGATCTAAAGTGTCACATCCCATTTTTATAAATGGTATTCGTGACCGACCAGTGAGTCAAGCTCACCCGATGCCTACTTTTTTCCAAACCGTTTAAGAATTTTCAAACACATTTAGAAAATGTTTAGTGAAAACATGAATTTACAAACATACCTAGAGCCAAACTAGTGTCATAAAATATATTAATTTTACAAGAGAAGAACTGAATACAAAATATTTACATCTAAATACAATCAGATACACGTGTCCCAACTAATAACACAAAATGATAGTTTCTTCTCTTCAATCGTCCGGCATTTACTTTATCCTGAAATGTCACAATATCAATTTCATAAGCACAAAGCTTGTGTGAGTGCACACATATCAAGGTTACAAGTTTGTCGTGGAATATCAATTTTACCATATGAAAACATCTCATCGAACTGTTTTGTTAAAAACATAATTTTTCATAGACAAATTACAGGCATTAAGCCCTAGCAGATTTTTATAAACAAGTTACAGGCATTAGCATATTTTTCATAAACCGGTTACAGGCATCAAGCCCTGCATACGATGATAAGCTCTTGGCTATACCAGAATTACGTAGGGAGCGACTTCACAACCCTTTTCGTTATGATATCATAACCAACAATCACCTTGCCGTAATATTATCCTTATACACCTTGCTGTTCAACACCCTAGCGACCGGACTAACACCATTCAAGCTATCATCATATACACAATTTCAGGATATTCATGTCTTTTTCAAATCAAGGATATTCACATTTTTCACAGATATATTCATGATAGAAAAATTGTACAAAAAACGTTATTTTATGTGAAAACACAATACTTTGCATTCCAGACATAAAATATTATTTTATGCGAAAACATAAGACTTTGCATTTAAAATATAACATGAAAACTAAAATAACAAGGATATATGAGACTTACCAAATCTTAGCAGCAGTTCATTCAATTAATTTTGTCCAAGCATGTCCAAATCTAGATAAACACATAAAATACTAATTTTAGTGAAATTTTTATAATTGCATTAACCTATTATATCTTATCTTTATCGAAATCTAAAAATTTATTCTATTATAAATTTCTAATTTTAAAACTTGATTGCTATAAAACTTAATAAATAATCATTTTGTACTATCTTAGCTTCTAACCTTCTTTTAATATGAAAATTTTGATTTTAACGATATATATATATATATAGCTAAAAATAATAAAGCTAAACATTAAAAAATTTGAAAAGAAATGGAACAATAAGATTTCAAATTTCAAATAATGTCATAGAACTAAAGTTTAGAAAAAAAAACATTAATCTCGTAAAATTTTATAATTTTGTTAAATGAATTTTTTTATTTAAAAAAATCTGTTTATCCTAACTTAAAAGAACAACCTTAAATTTCTTATTTAATTCAATTAGATAATATTATGAAAATTGTCTTTGTTTAAGACTTAATCTATAATATTATATTTTATTTTAATTCTCAATCTTTGATACAAATAAATTTTTTAATTTAACGTTTACTTATTTATTTCTTTTTTTAAAAAAAAAAATTTAAATTTCTTTATTTCTTTTAAAATTCTTGTTAAAGAGAATTAAAAACAATTACGAACAACAAACAGCCTCAACCTAAATTTTCTCACGCACAAAACACAACACACCCACACACAGCACTCACACACACACACACACACATCCTCACTGCATTCTCAAACATCACATAGGCTTTCAGTGATGGCGTATGGTTCGGGTGGTGGGGTCATTATTGGCGAGAGAGAGAGGTGTTGAGGAGAGAGGGAGTGATAGAGAGAGAGAGAGAGAGATCAAGACCGAGAGAGAAAGGGAAGAGACTTCGGCAGCTCGCCGGAGCAGAGGGGTGGCACCGGCGTTGGTCGCAGCGCCGCCGACGGGCAGAGTAGCTGGTGGCCAGGTGGTGCGACTAAGGGGTTAGGGAGGTGCGGTGGTGGTCGCTGGAGTGGCAGTGGTCGTTGCAGCGGTGAGTGCGTTTAGGGGGTGGCGTGGTGCACCTGTGGCTTCTTTCTCTTCTTCGTTTAGCTACCAAAATCAGAAGCTCCTCTTTGGTCTCTCTCTCTTCATCAGACGTGTTTCTCTCATGGTTGCTTCCTCTCAATTCGTGTTTTGCTCGTATTCGGGTTGTGTGTATAATTGGAGCAATGGTTGGAGCTTTTTATAAGGAACTTAAGAGGACAAATGAGTAAATCAAGGCCTTGCGTTTTGCATGCAAACGGTTCACGTGGCGTTTTGCATGCATACAAGCTGAGAGGAAGCAACCATGAGAGAAACACGTCTGATGAAGAGAGGAAGCAACCATAAAAGTTTTGATGTTAAATTTTTAATTTAGAACAATTTTAAAAATTTGATATAAAATTTTAATGTATTTTTATGAATTATCGTATAGTCAGAATTCTTACAAAAATTTTCTAACTACATAATATATTTTTATATTTTTTTTTAATTATTGATATTTTAATTGATGTATATTTTTGAGTTAGAGTTGCTTTGAATATTAATTGTTATTATTATTATTATTTATTTACAAGTTGTTACATTCTCCCCATATTTAGAGAGTTTGGTTCTCCAAACTTAACATGAATTTTTGTAGGGTAGATGCACTTATATATTATTTGTAACTAATATCTTACATAGGGGAGTCTGTACCTGTGGCGTCGTTTTCTTGATTTTGCAGATCCCCGGGTGTTAGCGCATAAAGGTGTCCTTGTTTCCCAATTTGGGATTCAATCACATCTCGATTTTCTGGCCTCCTTTGATTTGGAATTCCTGGTCCCAGGTCTTGATTTCTACCTCCATCCCTTGCTGTCACTCCGTCTTCCCTTCGAATCTTTGGACAATTCTTTTTGTAATGGTTCTCTAATCCACATCTCCAACAGCTATTTGTCAAATGTCAGCACGTCCCGGTATGCCTGTTTCCGCAAACGTCGCATGGATTAGCTCGTTTCTTCTGACTATCCTCTTGTCTTATTGTACCAGAATTGGATCTTTTCTTCATCCTTTCATCAAATTTCTTGATGTTCGAGTCTTGGTGTTTTCGATTCTCAAGAATTCTTCGACTTTCTTCTTCTTCTTGTTCTACTAAAAGTGCCCGATCTATTACCTCCAAATATGTCAATAATCTCATGGGTCGTACGATTCTTTGAATTTCTGGCTTCAATCCGTCTTCAAATTTTCTCGCTTTCATATTCTCAGTCGAAATCATATGAGGTGCATATTCTGCAAGATTAGTAAATTCGGCTTCATAGTCAGTTACGGTCATTGATTCTTTTTTCTTGAGTTGTTGAAACTCTGTACTCTTAGCGTCTAGAAGTGACTGAGGAATGTACTTTTCTTTAAAAACTAGTAAGAACCTTTCCCATGTCATGTCGGGCTCTGCTTCTTCCTTCATCGTCCACCATCAATGTGCTTTCTTTTCTAGTTGGTAGGCTGCTAATCTAACCTTTTGCCTTTCACTACGTTCTAATACTCTGAAAATTTTATTGAGGGTTGCTATCCAAGCGTTTGCCTTGAGTGGATCTAATCCACCTTCAAAGGTTGGCGGTTTGAGTTTTAGAAACTCCTTGATGTTCGATCTTATTGTGCATGATTGTTCTTAATTTTCTTGACGTGGGTTATTATTTTGTTGTCGGTTTTAAGGGTGTTGACCTCCTAGTTGTTGGTTCATAGGCTGAGGATTGTCGCGTCTTTCTTCAAGTCATTGAGGAGGTGGTACAAAATTTCGTGGGTGGTGCATCCGAACTATTTCGGCTAACTCTGTCACACTTCGCTGAAGTTGTTCTAAACGCTCATTCATATTGATTGATGTCCGATTTTGCGTACTGCCACGAGTATGAGCCATATCTTAATCTACAAAGGCCATCACTAGGGTTACCGACTAACCTTATCAATGTTAACTATCGAATCAATAAAATAGTCATTCGCATAAACACACAAAGGTCTATCACACATAACAGGAAGAGCTACCATCCAACTCGATTAATTTTTCCATACTTTCTATCAGAAGAAACGGTGAACAAGCGTTCTTCCAATTAGAATTTCAAGGATAATCGCTCGGTTGTCATGAAACATAGCGGGGCAAGGATCAAGTATAACATACGTATAACACGGATAAGTAGTTCAGCGAAGCATTTAACTATCTCTAGGATGTACGAATCCCTATAATTTCATGTCCTATCAAAACATTATTATGATTACAGAATCGCAACTTTCGAACTTAAGATACAAAAGATACGTGAATAGGGTGCAGCTATTGTGTACGTAATCCTATGGCTCTAGGTTTTAAAGAAAATTCAAAAATTAAAGCTCAGATACCATCTCTATCACGTCCCATTTTTATAAATGGTATTCGTGACCGGCCAGTGAGTCAAGCTCACCCAATGCCTACTTTTTTTTTCAAACCATTTAAGAATTTTCAAACACATTATTTAGAAAAGGTTTAGTGAAAACATGAATTTACAAACATACCTAGAGCCAAACTAGTGTCATAAATATATTAACTTTACAAGAGGAGATCTAAGTACAAAATATTTACATCTAAATATAATCAGATACACATATCCGAACTAATAACACAAAATGATAGTTTCTTCTCTTCAATCGTCCGGCATTTACCTTATCCTGAAATGTCACAATATCAATTTCATAAGCACAAAGCTTGTGTGAGTGCACATATATCAAGGTTACAGGTTTGTCATGGAATATCAATTTTATCGTATGAAAACATCTCTTCAAACTGTTTTGTTAAAAAGATAATTTTTCATAAACAGATTACAGGCATTAAGCCCTAGCAGGTTTTTATAAATAAGTTATAAGCATTAGCATATTTTTCATAAACCGGTTACAGGCATTAAGCCGTAGAGAGCGACCCCACAACCCTTTGTGCTTATGATGATAAGCTCTTGGCTATGCCAGAATTACATAGGGAGCGACCCCACAATCCTTTTTGTTATGATATCATAACTAACAATCACCTGGCCGTGATCCCATTCTTATACACCTCATTGTTCAACAATTCAGCGACCGGGTTAACACCATTCAAGCTATCATCATATACACAATTTCAGGATATTCATGTCTTTTTCAAACCAAGGATATTCACATTTTTTACAGATATATCCATGAAAGGAAAGTTTGTACAAAAAAACGTTATTTTATGTGAAAATACAATACTTTGCATTCAAGACATAAAACGTTATTTTATGCAAAAGTACAATACTTTGCATTTAAAACATAACAAGAAAACTCAAGTAATAAGGATATATGAGACTCACCTAATCTTAGCAGGAGTTCATTCAATTAATCTTGTCCAAGCATGTCCAAATCTAGATAAACACATAAAATACTAATTTTAGTAAAATTTTCATAATTGCGTTAACCTATTATATCTTATCTTTATCAAAATTTAAAAGTTTATTCTATTATAAATTTCTAATTTTGAAACTTGGTTGCTATAAAACTTAATATATAATCATTTTGTACGATTTATTATAAAATATAATGTTGTGGATTAAGTCTTAAACAAAGACAACTTTCATAATATTATCTAATTGGATTAAATAAGAAATTCAACGTTGTTCTCATAAGTTAGGATAAAAGGATTTTTTTTATAAATAAAATAAATTCATTTAACGAAATTATAAAGTTTTATGAGATTATTGTTTTTTTTTCTAAACTTTAGTTCTATAACATTATTTGAAACATGAAATCTGATTATATTATTTTAAGCTAAAAATAATAAAGCTAAACATTAGAAAATTTGGAAAGAAATGGAACAATAAGATTTCTAATTTCAAATAATGTCATAGAACTAAAGTTTAGAAAAAAAACATTAATCTCATAAAACTTTATAATTTCGTTAAATGAATTTATTTTATTTATAAAAAAATCTTTTTGTCCTAACTTAAGAGAACAACGTTAAATTTCTTATTTAATCCAATTAGATAATATTATGAAAGTTGTCTTGGTTTAAGACTTAATCCATAACATTATATTTTATTTTAATTCTCAATCTTTGATACAAATAAATCTTTTAATTTAACCTTTACTTATTTATTTCTTTTTTTTCTTAAAAAGGAATTAAATTTCTTTATTTCTTTAAAATTTCTTGTTAAATAGAATTAAAAACAATTAGGACAACAAACAGGGCCTCAACCTAAATTTTCTCACACACAAAACACAACACACCCACGCACACAGCACTCACACACACACACACACACACCTCACTGCATTCTCAAACATCACAGAGGCTTTCGGTGGTGGCGTATGGTTTGGGTGGTGGTGGCGTTATTGGTGAGAGAGAGAGAGAGGTGCTGAGGAGAGAGGAAGTGATAGAGAGAGAGAGAGATCAAGACCGAGAGAGAAAGGGAAGAGACTTCGGCAGCTCGCCGGAGTAGAGGGGTGGCGTCAGCGTTGGTCGCAGCGCCGCCGGCAAACAAAGTAGTTAGTGGCCAGGTGGTGCGACTAAGGGGTGAGGGAGGTGCGGTGGTGGTCGCTGGAGTGGCAGTGGTCGTTGCAGCGGTGGGTGCGTTTGGGGGGTGGCGTGGTGCGCCTATGGCTTCTTTCTCTTCTTCGTTTTGCTACCAAAATCAGAAGCTCCTCTATGGTCTCTCTCTCTCCATCAGACGCGTTTCTCTCACGGGTTGCTTCCTCTCAATTCGTGTTTTGCTCATATTCGGGTTGTGCGTATAATTGGAGCAATGGTTGAGGCTTTTTATAGGGAACTTAAGAGGACATATGGGTAAATCAAGGTCATGCGTTGCGCAAGCAAAGGTTCACTGACATTTTGCTCCTGTTTTGCTCATATTTTGTAAGATTTTTTTCACTCTCAATAACAAGTAGGGTGAGAACAGTATTTTTACTCTCTATTTTGTTTTTTTCGTTCTGTTCCTGATTACATAAAATAAATATTTTTTAAATATTAATATATGTATAAAATATATATATTTTATAAATATAAAAAATTTAAAACATTAAAATATTATATTTATCTCTAATTTTTTTTATTTATTATATTTTGTATATTTAGTTATAATAATTCATCAACTATTATTTTCTATTTATTAAATTATTTATAATTTTTATTAATATTACTTTTTTAAACCTCAAAAATTATACACGAAATATTTCTGTTCCCGTCCCGTTTTTTGTTATTTTTTCGATATTTTTTTTTATTTTCGCCCCGATCAAATAAAAGACAGAGATGGAGAAACTAATCCCTGGCCCCACCCCGGCCTATTGCCATCCCTAGTTTTGCATGTATACAAGCTGATAAGTGGCCCATTTTTGAATAATTTCTACCGCATAAAATTTTTGATGTAAAATTTTTAATTTAGAAAAATTTTAAAAATTCGATATAAATTTTTAATGTATTTTTATGAATTATAGTATAGTCAGAATTCTTAAAATTTTTTAACTATATAATATATTTTTATTTTTATTTTTAATTACTGATATTTTAATTGATGTAAGTTTTTGAATTACAGTTTAAAATTTAATTATAAGGTTCTGTCTGGAATTTTATTTCGAGTCGCTTTAAATATTAATTATTATTATTATTATTTATTTACAAGTTGTCACACAAAGACTGCTTGATGGACCGCTCAAGCGGTCTATCGGGCGATGAACGACAAGGTTTGGCAAAAAAAATAACTCATAGAAAAATCGAGATGAACAAAAGACCGCTAGAGATACTGCTTGAGCGGTGTAGCGAGTGGTGATAAACAAAGAACCAAAAACATGGACACACTCAAAAACGAACCAAGAAAGAAAAACAAAAAAAAATCAAGAGAAATAAACACTTGAATAAAGTACTAAGTACCCAAATGGAACCCAATATGTATGTATGCTATGACAAAATAAAGACCCAGAGACAAAACCAGCATCCACGAGGTTATGACACACTCATTTAAGTGATGAAATACATTCAGAATGAGTTATATGATAGAATGTGAGTGTGTGCACTGATTTGAAAAAGGATACTAAGATTTATTACATATAGAACTAGACAATACAAGATGCTTAAACAGATCAAGTAACCAAGAAACACATAAATTAACCCCAAGATCAACTCAAACATGCTCAACAACCAAGAAACACATATATTAACCCCAAGATCAACTCAAACATGCTCGACAGATAAACTATTCCTTAATTCAGGAAAAAAAACATGATAACAAAAAGATCCTCTCGTAGCTGCCACACTAAGCCGAACGAAAAGGCAAGGCCCACTTAGGTAGCCATTTTCAGAACTAATCATTTCAAGCAATTTGTATGCAAAGGCGGCTTTTCACACTAATATGAACAAAAAGACAAAGTTCGCATAGACCATCATTTTCTCAGATAAAATCAAATGTAAGCGCAAAAATTGAGACAGCAACACACTAGTACGTACAAAAATGCATAGTTCGCATAGGTAGCCATTTCCTCAACCAACCATAAAAAAATTCCCAGATTAGAGAATCCTTAATCTTTCGAGAACATTAGAGTTGATGACAGAGGTCATTTCATGTAATCTAGGTAACCTATAGCCGAGTAAGAACTCATAAACCATATGATTCTAATACATGGCAAATCTAACTATCATAATCAAAGAAGAGTGTACAGAATAGAATTAGGTCCAAATGTATTTCAAGAGCTACATGATTGAACCAAAACCATCACAAAAATTAGCAAACTTTCGGGAATGAAATCAAGTAACAAACATACAGATACATAGATATACAAATTGATACTTAACAAACCCCCTTCTTTTTTTTTTAAGAAAGAAAAACATTACTCAACAAGGCAAACTCCAAGAGTCTTCTTGAGAAACTCAAACTAAAGATGGTCAAAGGGTTTGGTCAGAATATCTTCTCGCTGAAACTCAGTATCTATGCGCTCAAGAACAACTGTGCCATCCTCTATAAGATCTCGAATAAAATGGTGACGAATATCAATGTGCTTAATTCGAGAATGTTGAATAGGGTTCTTGAAAATGTTTATTACACTGGTGTTGTCACAACACGATAGAATAGGACTATATTCAAAACCATAATCAGACAGCATCTGCTTCATCCATAGAAGCTGAATGCAACCACTTCTAGCTGCTATGTATTCGACTTCAGCTGTAGAAAGAGATATGGTATTTTTCTTTTTGCTATGCTAAGAGACAAGATTATTTCTTATGTAAAAACACCCACTTGAGGTGTTTTTTCTATCATCGACCCTCCCAGCCTAATCAGCATCAGAAAAATCGACGATATCAGCAGTCGTATCATAGGTAAACCAAATTCCATACCCACGAGTCCTATTCACATATTTGATAGTAAATTTCAGAACCTGCAGGTAAGACTCTTTGGGACTTGCCTGATATCTAGTACATACCTCAACACTGAAAGTAATATCAGGGCGACTTGCAGTCAAATACAACAAACTTCCTATCATACTCGAGTACATGATCTGGTCAACAGGTTTGCCAGACTCAATTTTGGACAGCTTAGTGGTGACGCTCATAGGGGTTCGGGCATATTTCGAATTTTCTAAACCAAACTTCTTGACAAGATTCCTATCATGTTTGGATTGAGAAGTAAGCATGCCAGATTCATATTGTTTTACCTGAAGACCTAAGAAATAGTTCAGTTCACCCATTAGACTCATTTCAAATTCATTGTTCATTTCTGTTGAAATTTCTTTCATTAATGAGTCATTAGTAAACTCGAAAACTATGTCATTGACATAGATTTGAGCTACAAGAATGTCATGGGTCTGAGTATAGATAAATAAAGTTCTGTCAACGCCACCCTTAGAAAAACCTTTCTCTAACAGAAATGAGGTTAACCTGTCATACTAAGCTATGGGGGCCTATTTCAGGCCATAAAAAGCTTTTCTCAATTTCAGAATATGATTAGGCAAAGATGGATCAACAAACCCTTTTGGTTACTTAACATATGCCTCTTCTTTGATATCACCACTTAGAAACGCACTCTTAACATCCATTTGAAATAATGTAATGTGAAACTTACATGCAATGGCAAAAAGATTTCTAATCGATTCAAGACAAGCCACTGAGGCAAATGTCTCATCAAAATCAATTCCTTCACCTGAGTGTAACCCTGGGCAACCAGTATAGCTTTATTTCTTCACTTCACCAAATTTATTTATTTTATTTTTAAATATTCATTTGGTGCCAATGACATTTTTGTCAGAGGGCCGAGGAACTAGTTTCCACACATTATTCCTAGCAAATTGTTCTAGTTCCCCATGCATGACATTAATCCAACATTCATCAAGTAAGGCATCATTGACATTTTTTGGTTCCATTAATGACACATAGTACATAAATGTTACCTCATCCCACATTTGACGCCGAGTCCGCATCTTATTGTGACTTCTCCAAGAACTTGAGATACTGGATGATTGAGTTTCACCCTTGTGGAGGGTTCCAAGCCTTTCTTTTGAGCACATTTGGGTTCTGATTCTTGCACCTAAAACTCATGTTTCACATTTATGGGAGTCTTCTCGGCAGGTTCTTCATGTCCTTTCAGATGAGACTGGCTTTCAGCCTTTCCAGCTTCCAGTTCCTCAAGGAGTGTGCCTAAAATAGGTAAATCAATATCAGCAGGTGTAAAAGTAGATTCATAATCAATAACAACGCTTATAGATTCCATAATAGTAGATGTTCTATTGTTAAAAACTCTATAAGCGTGACTATTTGTGGAGTACCCCAAGAAGATCCCCTTATCATTACGTGAGTCAAATTTACCCAGTTGTTCCTTATCCCAAAAAATGTAGCATTTACTACCAGAAGTACGAAAGTACTTGACATTCAACTTAGTTCCTTTCCAAAGCTCATAGGGTGTGTGAAGAGTTCATGGCCTCAGATAGACACGGTTAATAATATAACATGCAGGCTATGTATTTGGCTTCAGCTGTAAAAAGAGAGATGCATTTTGTTTTTTGTTATGCTAGGAGACAAGATTGTTTCCTATGTAAAAACACCCACCTGAGGTGCTTTTTCTATCATCAACCCTCCCAACCCAATCAGCATAAAAAAATCGATGATATCAACAGTCGTATCATAGGTAAACCAAATTCTATACCCAAAAGTCCCATTTACACATTTGATAATACATTTCACAGCCTGCAGGTGAGACTCTTTAGGACTTGCCTGATATTTAGCACATACCTCAACACTGAAAGAAATGTCAGGGCGACTTGCAGTCAAATACAGCAAACTTCCTATCATACTCTGGTACATGGTCTGGTCAAAAGGTTTACCATACTCATCTTTGGATAGCTTAGTGGTGACGCTCATACGGGTTCGAGCATGTTTTGAATTTTCTAAACCAAACTTCTTGACAAGATTCCTATCATATTTGGATTGAGAAGTAAGCATGCCATATTCAAATTCTTTTACCTGAAGACCTAAGAAATAGTTCAGTTCATCCATAAGGCTCATTTCAAATTCATTGGTCATTTCTATCGAAATTTCTTTCACTAATAAGTCATCAGTAAACTCAAAAATTATGTCATCAACATAGATTTGAGCTACAAGAATGTCATAGGTCAGAGTATAGATAGATAAAGTTCTGTCAACGCCACCCCTAAAAAAATCTTTCTCTAATAGAAATAAGGTTAACCTGTCATACCAAGCTATGGGGGCATATTTCAGGCCATAAAGAGCTTTTCTCAGTTTCAGAGTATGATTAGGCAAAGACGGGTCAACAAACCCTTTTAGTTGCTCAACATATGCCTTTTCTTTGAGGTCACCATTTAGAAACACACTCTTAACATTCATTTGAAACAATTTAATGTGAAGCTTATATACAATGGCAAAAAGAATTTTAATTGATTCAAGACGAGCCACTTGTGCAAAAAGAACATTTTCCAATTTAGGAAGGCTAGTAGAAGAAATAGTCCATTTTCTTATGATTTTAGTGGAATTCCCGTTCCTAAAGGTTACCATTCCACCATTATATGACTCTAAAGAAGCAAAAAAACATGTCCCCTAACATATGTCGAGAGCATCCACTGTCAAGATACCACATGTAAGTACTTTGTGCTCTCATAGCAGTCTGAACCACATAAGCTTTTAGATCTTTAGACTGAGCCTGTGTTTGGACTAGCTTTTTTAGTGCCTTTAGGCTTTTTGACTTTTTTTTATAAAAAATTAGATGTCAAATCATATAGAAAAAGTGAAAAAAGTGAAAAAAAGTGAAAAAGTGAAGAAAAAAAAAAGTAAAAAAAGCATAGCTAGCCCAAACCAGTTGGCTTTTTTTAGCTTTTAAGCCAAAAAACTTGAAAAGAAAGCTAGCCCAAACGGAGGCTGAATCTAGACTTTCCTAGTTTTCATAAGAACAGACTTTTTCAAATGTATTCTAGGAGCCTTAGATTGAAACGGTTTATCAAACTGGACAAGATAACTCAAGCGAGACATGTCATGCAATTTAAAGCAATGTGGTCTAATATGACCTCTCACTCCACAATAATGACAGATGGGAACTAATTTCTTATCAGTTATGGGCATGCGATGTAACAATTTGCAATAAGGATAAATGTGACTCAGTATGCCGCAATGATGACAGATAGGAGAAGAGTTAGGCTTTCTTACCTCACCACATTGTATGGTGGCCTTACTTGTTGTACTTGTTCTTTCTGTTTTCACTTTAGTGAATGTCACTTCTTTCTTGCGTTTCACCTCATCAACCTGCTTAGCTTTCACAAATGTCAGGGCTGCTTTTTGTTTTCCTGTGTATTGATTTGACGTACCTGCAAATCCTAAACCTGCTCTATCACATACTTCTTTTTGATCACCAAAAAGTCCGTCCAAAGCACGCGAACCTACATTTCAATGCTTAAGAGTAGCATTGGCATGATTCACTTCCTTCTCAAGTTCAATTATATGACATTCTAACTCAGATATTTTTACAGACTTATCATTATTCAACAGCATAAACCTTTCCTTATCTTATTTACAGTTTTTCAAATTAATGCACAAGATATTCACTTCATTTTTTTAAGTCATCTTCTTTTGCTTGAGCTAACAGAAGCTCTTGCATAAGTTTTTCTTTATCACTTTCACAGGTTTTAAGTTGAAAAATAAGCTTGGCACTTTTTTTGATTAACACATAGCTCTCCTTGTAAAGCTTATCGTAAGCTATTTAGAGAGTGTCACTATCTTCTCTCTAAAAAATTTGAACATTATCCTCTTCTTTCTCATCTTCATTCATAAGCTCATTTATGTCATTGTCACTAGTCTCAGAGTGAATAAAAGCAACAAAGGCTATAATGTTACTATCATCATACTGATCCTCATTGTTATCACTCAACTTAGGTTCGCTTTCATCATCCCAAGTTATAGTGAACACTTTTTGCTTTTTTTTCATCTTGTTTGGACATTTCCTGAGCAATGTGTTCAAAACTTTTGCACTCATAACATTAGAGGCTAGAATTTTGAGATTTTTGCCCCTTTTGTCAAAGAGGACCATTATTAGGTTTGTCATTCCCAAATCGCTTTTGAGATTTGTTGTCCTAATTCGGCTTTTTGTTTTTTCATAAATTTTTAAACTTTTCGACAAACATTGTCATCGTCTCAAGATTGAATTCATCATCAAAATCACTAACAAATCCTTGAGCTAAAGTAAAAGTAAGATTTTTTTGAAGATTTATGATTTTAAAATTTTAGCTCATAAGTTTGTAAGTTTCCAATCAAGCTTTCAATTATAATAGAGTCAATATCTTTACTTTTCTCTATCGCAGTGACTTTAGGTTAGAAGCGTTCGGGAAGAGATCTCAATATTTTTTGAACAATTTTAGAATTTGAGATCTTTTCATCAAGATTAAATGAAGCATTAACAATGTCACTTAACTTAGCATAAAAATCATCAAATTTCTCATCTTCTTTCATACGTAGAGTTTCAAAACTTCTGGTAAGACGTTGAAATTTAGAAATTTTTACAGTTTGTATTCCTTTATGAGTGACTTCCAATATATTCCACGCTTCTTTAGCCAAGTCACAAGTGCTTATTCTACGAAATTCTTCCTGAGTGACCCTACTAAAGATAGCATTCATAACCTTACTATTCCACATGGCATTCTCAAAATTAGTTCTATCCCATTTAGCCGAAGGCTTAGGGATAATTTTCTCATCAACAGTCATGGTTGGGTCAACATACCTCTCAGTAACAGCAAACCAAACCCTTTCATCAATAGATTTAAGAAAAGTCCTCATCCAAACTTTCTAGAAAAGATAATTAGTCCCGTCAAGAAGGGGGTTTACCGGTGGAAGCATTTTTTTTCAAAAAATTCATAAGAGCAAATCAAACAAAATGAGGATCAAAGAAGACACATGCTCTGATACTAATTGAAAAAACCAATTTTTAATATGAAAAAAAACTTGTGTGTTTGATATGCAACAAAGAGATAAAATAACATGCCAAACAAATCAACACATTCATCACACAAAGAGACATGTGATTTTTTACGTGAAAAATCACAACTAGGGTAAAAATCACGGGACTTATCCAAGTTCGAGAAAATAAGTATTAATAAAGTATTGGTTACAAGAAACGTCTTACAAAACTCAGTTGAATCCTCAACCTATTACTACTAGTCTTCTTGTCGAATCCTCGTGCGCCAATTTCGTGCTTTTTGCCGTTGGAATCCTCTTCTAGACTTCGTCACTTGAGAATCCTCTCAAGTGCTAGATGTGATGATGAAGTTGATGACTTGACGATGATCTTGAGATATCTTAAACATGCATGAAATCGTCAAATCTTACTCACAAGAACTTCCCCTCAAGCTATTCAACAGCAGCCCCACAAAACACAATATTTCGCTCTAAACCCAACAACAGTTGCCTAAACAGTATATATATAAAAAGCTGCTAACCCTACTCAACTTATAAAGATGTCCCGAGATAGACCACTCGAGTGGTCTTTAGACCGATCGAGCGGTCGGTCATGCCAGATATGCTTGCTGTTCAAATGATGAAACCAGGATCTTGACCAACCACCGATACTTCCTTCTGCACAAAAATCAAACAAAACTTTTCCAAAGTAAGAGCATCAAATCTTAGAAAAGATAATTACGTAAGCCTACATACATGAGAGTGTCACAGAGTTGCCAAATTAGGATGAGCATGATGTAGGCATGATATAGGAAAAATCCTAACATCTGTTATTCTATTCTCAAAGTTCATTTTCGACACTCGAAACTTGCCATAACACAAGTTCAAAAGTCAAATGCATGCTTGCATCCAAAGTTTAAATGCAAATTTTGAAGAATCATTAACTCAGATGGATGAAGACTTCACAACTCACAATTCTCATAACTAGTACTTCTATGTTTGTGCGGATTAACCCAAGGTCTAGAGCTGCCGTTACATCTCATGTGACTTTACGAACTAATTTCAACGATTAGCAAGCTAGCTCATACCCATTTATTTTATAGTCTTCCACTAAAAGGCAAGCTCATGCCCATTCACCTATGTGCAATATTTACCCATATGCTTTCTATATGTCCCAAGCCAAAGTATCCAAAAAAGCATAACCAAAACACCAATGATAAACTCATGCCACCTTTTTATTGTTTTTAATTTATTTTCTCAAAATTTATAAAATCACAATTAGAGCAAAAAATCAAAGGTCACAACCTCTACCTTCACATACTTTTCCAACTTCACCCAATTTATCGTAGAATATGACATTCAACAATTTTAATGAGATTTCATATCAAAATTTCTACAATGCAATTACATCAGAAAAACTTATTCCATTCTTCTATAGTTTACACTTAACTAATTTTCGTGTCAACTTTAACTATATCCCACTTATTTAAATTAACTTAATTATATCATCCCAATTTTACACACTCAAGCTCATATTATGTGTAATGTTTACTAGATATCCTATAAATGTTAATTTATGCATTTTCCCATAAAATCTCAAACTAATTAATCACACATATATTGTCTCGTTTGGTAACTTGGTTGTATGCCATGGTTGTATGCCAGACTTTTTGCATTAAATCACTTTATGCTTATTAAGCAAAATGTTTATTTGGTGAAGTTTAGATACCTAAAGCCTAACATGACAATAAGTACTTAAAGTGACTTTAACAATAAAGTAATAAGGCAATAAGGCAAAAAATTTTAAATTATAAAAAATGTGTTAAAATCTTCATGTCAAAAAGAATGTGGGTTATAATTTTTTTATTTTTATATAATTTTATATTTAATATAGATCTCATTTGATAGATTCAACGAATAAATTTTAATAAATATATTTTTTATAAAAAATAAATGTGTATACTAAAAATTATTATATTTTTATACATACATAAAAGTATATTGGAGGTTAATAAGCAAAAAAATAAAAATAAAAAAAAAATAAAAAGTTAAGGTTGACAAACGAGGCAAAAAAAACTTATTTGGGCTTTAAGCCCATATTAAAGTTAAAAAACGAATGAGGAGACGATAAACTTATTTGAGCATAGAAAACCTAACTCAAACCAAGCCAAAAAAAAGAGAGGAGACGATAGACTTAAAAATCCAATGTTGACCAAATTGGCTTTTGTCTTTTGTGATGCAAACACAATTTTGGATTCATAGAAGATTTTTTTTTTTATTTTAAAATTATTAATTTTATTAAGAAACTAATACTTTTAGTATTATTTTTCTAGAAGATTAGATTTTCTAATATTAAATTATTTAGTATTCATTTTAGTATTATTTTTTTAAAAGATTATGTTTTCTAATTTTAGATTATTCAATCTTCATGTTATGCTTAAGTTCTTGTTTTACTATAATTAAGTATATTTTCTATTATTTATTTTCTTTTTCAGTAGTCCTAGGATTATTATAAATTAGGAATTTGTTAGGATTTTATCTTTTGAGAAGGTCAAAACTGTTGGCCATGATTGATATATTATAAGGGGTTGGATTGGACTAATAGTGACGTGGGTCTTTTATTTTTATGTTTGTTTTCAAGAAAATGGTTGGAACTTGTTAGCTCAAGTGTTTTTTAATTAGATTTTGATAATTTTTATATTTTATTTTTTTAATTAAATTGATTTTAAAAGATTATATTTAATTATTTCTAAAAAAGTAAATGTTGATACTATATGACAAATGAGTCGACACCCTATACAATTTGTACCGACACTTTATATCAAATGGGTTGACACTCAGTGTTCATATGAAGAACATATTGTGTCGACACCAATTGATACTTGGGTCGACATCTTAAGATAAAACATGTTTGAAATTCTCAAGTTTGTCGACACAAATGATATTTAGAGTCGATACCTTAACTACTTTGCTTAAGATATTTTAGAAACTTAGAATGAGTCGACACCAAATGATTTTGGGTCGACACCTTCAGTATTGAATCGAGATTCATTTTGAGTCAACACCAAATGATTCATCGAGTTCTAGACTTCGAATTTTATGGGTCGACACCAAATTCACATGAGTTGATACCAAAACACCATTTGAAAAACAAAATGAGTCGACATTAAAGAGAAATGAGTCGATACAAGAGCTACAAGCTATTTCCTAATTTTAAGTAAAAAAGGGTCAATATTAAAGCTTTTTGAGTTAACACAAATGTACCTTTCGAAAACAGGAGTTTTGGGTTGATACAAAACGAAGATGAGTTGACACCAAAACAACTGATACTGCCTGGAATTTTATGAGTCTACACCAAATGAAGATAAGTTGACTCTAAAAGTCTCGAGGTTGACTGTAACTTTATGAGTCAACACCAAAGTTCCAGTAGCTATTTTAACAAATTGGGTCCACACCAGCGTACACAAGGTATACATCTACACTGCCACATAGTTGGTGTCTACTCTTCCATCTACACTGCCACAGAGTTTTAGATGGGAATCAAAGTTGGCTCTAATACCATTTGTAATTACCCAAGTGGACCACTGACCCAATAACTTGAATAAAGAGTTTAATAATGCGGCCTAAAAGCTTAAACTCAAGTTATTAGTAGTTGCCCATAAATTTTATTATATACTAGAGTTATTTTTATCTCTCACCGACGTAAAATGAATTATCACACTATCAAGCCCCAAAAGCCCCAAAAGAAGGTGTTATTAACAAGCTAATCCAATCGGATAAGATGGTGTTGACAAAATTGCCCCACAAATATACATTCTATCATTCTCCTTTTGTTGTTCTTATAACTGTTTGCATCTTGCTGTTGCATTTGAGGGAGAAAAGAGGGAGAACAAAACAATTGTGGTTTCTTACTGTCGGTCTATAGCGCTATTAGTTGTCGTTGCGTTGTCTTCGACGCTCTCAGTTACTGATGTTGCCATCTCTAGCACTGTTGTCTTCTATCACGCCGCCATCGTCTCTCTCACCCCATCATCTTTGCATCTTATCTCCACCGTCTCTCTTGCGTGAAGAAGATGAAGCGTGAAGAAAATGAAGGGATTCTTTGCTTTTCACCGTTTGGATGATTCCAAGTAGAATCAATAGTTCAAATTTAATTTTACAAAAACGATTTGGACCTTTGGAATTAAATTCTTTGCTTTGCACCATTGCACCATTGCTATGCACCGCTTGGACCATTGATTTAATTTTATGTTTTGTTTTTAAATTATTTTCTTTTTGATTACTCTAGACAAAAGAAATGTATAAATATAAAAACAAAAAAAACTATAAAAATAGTGCTATTTAAAAATATTTTCTTATACAAAAATTTATAAAGGTAATGTTGAAAATTTATAAATTTAATCCAATTATAAGGGTTTAATAGGAAATCCATAAAAATATTTTCTTGTTTTTATTTTTAATTATAATTTTTAGTTTTAAAATTGTTAGAGTGAATTTATTTTATTAAAAATTTTAATAAGAAATAACAAAAAATAAACTAAAGACGTAATAAATAACATAAAATTTAACTTATTAATCTATTTAACCCAATTTTAATATTAAGTAATTTATTATATTTTATATTAGTATTAATATTAAGTAATTTTAACATTAATATTAAAAAGATTAACTTGTTAACTTATTAGTTCTAATTTATTTAATCCAAGAAGTGAATTTAAAAAATTTAAAAAATTAATAGTTAGTTCTAAAATATATTTATTTGTTTTTTTAATACACGGATAATATTAGAAATTTATAAATGTAATCCAATTAAACATTATTTAATTATACCCAAATCAAACATGAGTTTGTATAGTCCATTATTTAATCATACTCAAATTAAATACAAAAAAAACTAATTCTACATTATCACTAATCTCATTCAACTTTATTCCTAATTCTATTTGATTATTAATCACACTCAGGCACTTATTGTCAACTTGGTTTTTTTGACTTTTTAGCTAAAAATGAAAAAAAATTAACTTTACCCGTTTGACAAGAAAACTAAAAAATCAAAAAGTCAAAATCAAAATACGAACTCTTAGAATATCCAAATCAAGCTTTTACCACTTTTAAAATACAATAATATTTTTTATTGTATACTATCACTACTAACTAATATAATTGTTAATATTAAATATATAAAAATATAAAAGTATCAACTTTTAACAAAAAAATAAAAAAAACTAATTTTTTATTTAAATATCTAATTTTAAAAAAGCTAACTTAAAAATTAAATTACTAAATAATATATTTTAAACTTAATTTAGTTTTTTAACTAAAAATACAAAAAAAAAACTAACTTCTAAGAGCATCTCCAACGGCATCGCCATTGGAGACTCTTTCGCTAAAGTGGCGAGGCTGTTGTAAAATTCGAGTTCTAATAAACTCGCCATCGTTCTCGCCAATTTAGGGTTGATAGAAATAGCTTGCTATTTCTGGCGAGCTGTGCAAATATTTGGCGAGGTGCTCAACAAACAGATTTTTAAAAATCGTTGAGCAAAACGGCTTCAAATGGATATCCCAGATGTGCTCCTCTTCGCGAATGAAAATCATTACTCATCTTTTCTCCTCTTCGCTCTTTAGTCTCTGAAATTTTTTTTCTCTTCGTGCTCCTCAAGAGCTCTCTTTAAAAAGTAAGAACTTAACAACTCTGTTTGTTTATATATATATATATATATATAAAAGTCTTAATATATAAAATTAAATTATAAATATATATATATGATAAAATTTTAAATTATTATATATAATTTTAA
>JAOTRH010448614.1:0-31044 GCA_034768845.1 Heliamphora exappendiculata | reverse complement strand
TTTTCTCTCACTTAGATTTTTAAAATATTTTTTAGAGTTATAAAAATTCGTTTAATTAAAATAAATTTATTAATTTCAAAAAATACACGATCTGAAAGAATCAAGTATCTTCATGTGTACACGATTCCAAATATTCTGATTTATCAAACTATCTTTTCGTATTTAAATGTACAGTTTTTTTAAACTTTTCAGCTAAAGTAGTGATTAAAAGTATTTATTTATTTTATTTTTTATTTTTTATTTTTTTAAAAATAATAATTTATTTCGATTAAATATTTTTTTATTTAATTAATTCAAAATTCGAAATTAATTCTCACGCTTTTCCAAGATATCTGATTTAAAAAAATCATCTTAAACGTGATATTTTGTAAAAATAAATAAATATCTAAATTTTTTTATTTAATTAATATTAATTAATTAAAAAAACTTAATTTTATTTTTAATTACAAAATATTTTAATTAAAACCAAATATTCGAATTAATTAAATTAACAGAATAAATAAAACTAATATTTATTATACATACAGTTAATATAAAAAATAAATTAATTGCAAAATAAATATATCCTAATTTTATGATCCATCTGAAACTCTAAAGAATTTCAATCTTCTACTCAAAGATAACCTAAAATAGTTTAATTTTTATCAAATTCTTGTATTCTGATTGTATCAGGATATCTTAATTAATCTATCTCAGAAAAATCAAGCCAACCGAAACAGCCGACTTGGGATTAAAAGCCCGCTTTGTACACTGCCTGGATTGTGCCAAAAAAAATGTTTGGTTCCAACCAAACAGTCCCTGCTTGCACTGAAGCTTGCGCTGAAACTGCTGGGTTAAAGTCACCGGACTTGGAATTGCTAAAATTTCGTCGGGATTTTTTTGCCGCAGCTTTCTTCTTATTGGGAAACCGGTGCTATTGGACTTGCGCTGCTTGGTTTTGAAAAACCACTGTATGCTTTAGTGATTTGGAATTCGGCACCTAATAACACTGCTGCTTGGATGCCGACGAAACAGTCTTGGAAAATTTCACCGCTGCTTCTGTTTGGCGAAAACAAAACTACTGTTTTGTTTGTTTGGAACCGGCGGCGTGTTTGGGAATTTAGTGCGCCTGCTGAGTTGGAAAATTGCTGTTTGTGGATTTGCTTGCTACGCCGCCGCTTGCTTTTAATTGGGAATTGGCTCCACTATTTTGGTTTGCTAGGATACCACTGGATTATGTTTTTGCTTGGAAACCAGTTTTGGAATAGCAAAAAAACTGCTGCGTTTGATTGGAGATCACTGCTGCGCCACTTTGATTTGGAAACCGGCAGATTCCTTCAAATCAAGAAACCGCAGTTTGCGAATTTGCTGACTGGAAACCAGTGGCTATTATTGGAGAGGCGCTGCTTGCGTCGACAGCTTTCTTGGTGGATAAAATCGCATATTTGTCTTTGAAAACCACAAAACAGTGTTCTTCTTGTTTTTTTCTTTTTTTATATTTTATCTATGAAAAAAAACTTAAAATCAAAAAATAATTATATTTTACATTGATCCTATGTCTCCGTAGAGTTAACAATCAATCTATCACGATCAACCCTCATGATTAAAAAAAATAATTAATCATCATACATGCATTCAATCAAACATAAAAATAAATGATGATCATAAAATTGGAATTAGAACGCCTACAAAACAAAGTTAGCAACAGTTCTAAAACTACCCAGCCCCGATAACCATAAATAAAAAATAAAATGGCTCTGATACCAATTTGTTGGAGACAATACTACAAAGATCATTATTTTTGCAAATAATTTTTGGTAAAAAATCAACTGGACGAGCAATCGTCGAAACGGGCTCCAGATAAAACTTTTGACGTTGAACGATCAAAATAAAATCTGTGCAACCAAAGTTAATTTAAAATAATACATTTTGTCGATATATTCTTCAACTATGATTTGATTTCGAGTTGAAACTCCTATCAGATCTTCTACCATATTCCCGTATGCGATCCTTGAACGTAGTGTGGACTACGGACTATCAACAAATGATACCGGCAGAACCTAGATATATTTTATTCTTGAAATAAAAAATATGATATATCAATGATATAAAATTGGTTCAGCCTACCTGCATATATATAGGATTACACCAGGGACTTGGAGAGTAATTATGAGTAAGACTTCTAGTAGAACACAGATACCTACCAGCAGTTTTTGCAATTACGGAAAGACGCAGCGATTTTTATAATTTTTATAAAATACTAAATTACAGTTCACACAACTAAAGAACTATAATTGCACTATGACCCACAATCTCAGGACCTTATTGGATTGAGCTCATGTTATTAAATGCTTATAATTTCTCTCCACATTAAGATTTTCGATACCCACAAATTAAATTTAATTACTGACAAATTAATTTAATCGGCATCTTGATATTCTTTAAACCCTTCCACTTAACTTATTTGACCGTCGGATAATTAAATTTACCTGCAGGGTTTGGACTAATTAAAACTTATATGCTTTCTTAAGGGGTTATCATCAATCCCGATCTTTTGGGATGTGAATTTCATCAATAATTAATATTTATCATATAAATAATACCGCTATCCAACTCACCGAGAATATAAACCCATATAAAATTGCACTCTCTACTGAATCAAAATAACGAATATTAAATATATGCAAATCAATAATTATTTCAGGAATAAGAGGATAAGCACTATTCATAATAACCTTGGGGTGTGAATTAATTTATATAGTCAGTATAAAGTTAATTACTCCAAATATCTCATTCAATGCACACAAAGTGTACTAGTACATAGATTCGGAATAATATACGATACTATTATCTATTCTCTATAACCAAGGCAGGCCTATTAAAACTCTGTGCTACAGTCGTACCGATGGTATGTTCATTTCCATCTAAACTGTGAATATAAAACTTATATTCTACAAGAACATAAAATCTAGTCTTCTTTGTGTAAGCCGTATTCTACACACTAGATTAAATACTATACATAATATTGAACATCCATGTATAAAAAAGAAATGATATACATATATTACTCATAAAGATTATCATAAAATAGAAAATTAAATTTATTAAAATAAAATTAATTACTAAAAATATAATTTTTAGTATACCAACCCTAACAGTGTGTAGACACGGGAGCCACTAATCATGTCTGTAATTCTTTACAGGGGTTCCAAGAAATCTGACAGCTCAGTGATGGAAAAATCTACCTACACATGGGCAATAATACAAGCGTGGCAGTAGTTGTAGTAGGAGATGTCACTCTCAGTTTTAGTAGAGATAGGATACTACTTCTAAAAGATAGTTTTTATGTATCTTCGATTAGAAAAAATTTAATCCCAGTCTCGAGTTTAATAAAGGACAAATATTCTGTTCATTTCGGTGACTCTGTCATTGTGAAGAAAAAATAAATATTTTATTTATTTTGGTACATTAGTGGATAATCTGTGTGTTGTATCTCCTATATCTTCTACACTGTAACTAATTGAAATGAATAACGCATCTACTTTACCATATAAGAGAAAATTTTCTTCTTTAATGACCCAAACATTTTTTTGGCACTTACGGTTAAGTCATATTAATCTAAAAAGGATAAACAGACTAGTAGCAGATGGACCTTTGAGTTTATTGAAAGTGAAAGTACTTTTAGTCTGTAAATCTTGCTTAGAGGGTAAGATGACCAAGAGGCCATTTTCGGCCAAAGGCTATAGAGTTAAAGAACTGTTGGAGCTGGTTCATTCAGATGTATGTGGTCCTATAACAATCTGGGCTAGAGGTGGCTTTGAGTACTTCGTCAGTTTTATTGATGACTACTCAAGGTATTGATACATTTACCTGATGTACCGTAAGTTTAAATGCTTTGAGAAATTCAAAAAATTTAAGGCAGAGACGGAGAAGCATTTGGGTAAAAGTATCAAATCACTACAATTCGACCGTGATGAAAAATACCTCTTTTGAGAGTTTAAGGACTACTTGTCATCAGAGAAAATTACATCCCAATTGACTGCACTTGGCACTCCGCACCCATTTGGTGTAGCAGAAAGAAAGAATAGAAATTTTATGAAAATGGTAAGATCCATGATGAGTTATTCAAGTTAACTCGATTCGTTTTGGGGACTCGCTTTAGGGACAGCGGATTTCATTCTGACTTCGTACCTTCTACTCTCACAGAATTGTGGACAGATCGTAAATCTAGTCTGAAATACATTCGAATTTGGGAGTGTCTAGCACATGTGCTGAAAGAGAACGCGGGTAAGTTAGAACTGATGACAGAAGTCTGTTTCTTTGTGGGTATTCCAAGGGAACAAAGCGTGGTCTATTTTATAATTCTAAGGATCAGAAAGTCATTGTTAGCACCAATGCCCGATTTTTGGAAGAGAATTATATTATGGACCACAAGCCCAAAAGTAATATTGTTATGAAAGAACTGAGAGAAAATACAAGTAGAACGAAAGAGGAACCACAAGTCATTGATATTTCATTACCTCGTTGTAGTGGGAGAATTATCGGGGCAGGTTCAAATCAAGAACAGGGTGCTAATGCATAGGATTCAGATTCTGTATAGCCTGTTACTACTAGTAAACAGACACAGGTAGTGCCTCGTCGTAGTGGGAGAGTTGTTCATCAACCTAATCGGTATATGTTCTTGGACGAGTCGTTTAACAAGATCCCGACATAACTGGATACCGAGCCGTATAACTATAATAAAGGATTAAAAGACAAAGATACATATCCTTGGCAAAGGGTTATGAATTCAGAGATAGAATCTATGTATTTCAATCATGTCTGAAAACTTATAGAATCACTCGAAGGGATAAAACCCATTAGATGCAAGTGAATCTATAAGAAGAAGAGAGGAGCAGACAGGAAGGTTGAAACTTTTAAAGTTAGGCTTATTGCTAAAGGGTTCACTCAGAAAGAAAGAATCGACTATGAGAAAACCTTTTTGCCGATAGCCATACTTAAGTATATCCAGACTCTCTTATCCATTATCGCACATTTCGATTACGAAATCTAGCAAATTGATGTCAAGATAACTTTTCTTAATGAAAGTCTTGACGAGTGTATCTATATGATACAACTAGACGGATTCATTACAAAGGACCAGGAGCACATGTTGTGCAAGCTTAAGAGATCTATTTATGAATTTAAGCAGGCATTAAGGTCTTGAAACACTCAGTTTGATCAAACTATAAAGTCTTATGATTTTTATCAAAGTCCAGATGAGTCTTGTGTGTACAAGAAGCGTGACAGAAGCGTGACAGAAGCGTGGTGATCTTCTCAGTACTTTATGTAGATGATATCTTGCTCATCGAAAACGATGTGGGGGCATTATCTACAGTTAAAGTATGGTTATTTGGGAAGTTCGATATGAAGGACTTGGGAGAAGCCAGTCACATCATTGGGATCAAGCTTATGCGAGATCAAAAATAAAAGATATTGGGCTTATCACAAGCAAAATATATCGATGATATCCTTACTCATTTTAGCATGCAGGATTCCATGAAAGGGTTTCTCTCTTTCAAGCATGGAATCACTCTATCCAAGGATCAGTGTCCTAAGACACTTGATGAGATAGAGAAGATGAAGGTGATTCCTTATGCTTCGACAGTAGGAAGCCTCATGTATGCTATGTTTTGTACTAGACTGGCATCTGCTTTGTTGTTGTCATGGTTAGCATATATCAGTCTACCTCAAGAAGACAGTCCAGTATCTTTGGCGTACACAGACTCAGATTTTTAGTCTGATAGGGATTCTCGTAAGTCTACCTCAGGATATGAGTTTACCTTAGGAGGTGGAGCTATAACCTGGAGGAGTATCAAGCAGTCTTGCATTGCTGATTCCACCATGCAGGCCGAGTATATGGCAGCTTCTGAAGCAACCAAAGAGGCCGTTTGGCTCAGGAACTTCATGTTGGAGGTAGAGGTGGTATCTTCAATTCAGTCGGCTATTACACTTTACTGTGACAATAGCAGACGGTTGCAAACTCGAAGGAGCCAAGGGTCCATAAGAAAGGCAAGCACATTGAGCGTAAGTATCACTTGATACGAGAAATTATACAGAGAGGTGATGTTGTTGTGACCAAGATTGCATCAGAAGACAACTTTACAGATCCTTTTATAAAGAGCTTACCGGTTAAGATTTTTGATAGTCATGTAGAGGGCATAGGAGTTAGATGTATGTCAGCATAGTTTTGAGTATAAGTGGAATATTGTTAGGGTTGGTATACTGAAAATCATGTCTTAGTATTTAATTTAATTTTAATAAAATTAATTTTTTATTTTATGAGCATCTTTATGAGTAATGTATGCATATCATTTATTTATTATGCATGGATGTCTAATATTCTGTATATTATTTAATCTGGTGTGTAGAGTATGATTTACACACAGAAGATCAGATTTTAAGTTTTTACAGAATATAAGTTTTATGTTCATAATTTAGATGGAAATAGACATACCATTGGTACGATTGCGGCACAGAGTTTTAGTAGGCCTGTCTTAATTACGGGAAATAGATAATAGCGTCGTCTATTGTTTCGACTCTCTATACCAGTACACTTTGTGTGTATTGAACTGGACATTTGGGATAATTAATTTTATACTGATTATATAAATTAATTCGCACTCAAGATTATTATGAATAGTGTTTATCCTCTTAATCTTGAAATAATTATTGATTTGCATATATTTAATATTCGTTGTTTTAATTCATTAGAGGGCGCGATCTTATATGAGTTTATATTTTTGATGAGTTGGATAGCGGTATTAGTTATATGACAAGTATTAATTCTTGACAGAATTTACGTCCGAAATGATCGCAATTGACGATACCCCTTAAAGAAGCTTATAAGTTTTGACTAGGCCAAACTCTGCAGGTGGATTTGATTATTCGACGGTCAAATAAGTTAAGCAAAATGGTTTAAGAAATATTAAGATGCTAATTAAATTAAATTGTTAGTAATTAAATTTAATTGGCGAATATTGAAAATTTTAACGTTGGGAGAAATGGTAAGCATTTAATAACAGAAGCTCAATGCAAGGTCTTGAGATTATAGGCCAGAGTGTAATTATAATTATTTAGTAGTGTGAACTGTAATTCAGTATTTTATGAAAATTGTAGAAATCGCTACTGTCTTTCCATAATTGCAGAAACCGCTGGTAGGTGTCTGTATTCCACTGGAAGTCTTACTTATAATTACTCCACAGGTCTCTGTTGTAGCCCTGTATATATGCGGGTAGGCTGAATTAGTTTTAAATGATATCATAACTTGTCTTTCGAGAATAAATATATCTGGGTTCTACCGGTACGAGTTCTCGATAGTCCGTTGCCCACAATACGTTCGAGAATCACGTAAAGAAATACAGTAGAAGATCTGATAGGAGCTTCCACTCGAAATCAAATCATAGTTGAAGAATCGATCGACAAAAGGCATTCTTCTAAATTAATTTTTGTTGCATGGATTTTATTTTGATCGTTCGACGTCAAAATTTTTTTTTGAAAACCATTTTGGCGTTTGCTTGTCCAGTTAATTTTTTTATCGAAAATCGTTTACTAAAATAATGATCTTGAAAGTTTTACCTCCAACATCTTTTATGTCGAATTCGTACCATAACCATGTCCCCTTCAAGAAAGCTAGCACTTGGATGGGCCTCAATGGGTAAAGGAACCGAACCTATTAGTTTCTTTGGAAGTATTCCAGTCACAATTTCAATGGGACTACAACTAGTAGACCTTTTCACCAAGCTGTTATATGTAAATTCTGTAATAGGTAGAATTTAGTCCCAACTGAAAACACAATCACCAACTACGCATCGAAGATCTCCTTAACTTCAATAAATAACTTTTGTTTGACCATCAGTTTGTGGGTGAAAAGAAGAGGAATCCTTTAATTTCGTATCCAACAATTTCCATAAAGTGCGCCTAAAATAGCTTGTGAACTTCATGCCATTGTCCAAAACAATGATGTTAGACTCTTAGGAACCCCATGTAGTTGAGCTAACTCTTTGAAGAAAATCTTAACAATGTGGACTACATCCAAAGTTTTTGAGTAAGGAATATAGTGAGCCATTTTTAAAAAAAATCAATCCACCACCACACGCCAAGTTCTTGGCAATCCTAGGATGAAGTCCATGCTTAAGTCTTGCTGGTATTGGTAAAGGCATGCAAAGGCTAGTATTTTGCTTCCTTCCTTTAGCTAGCTGACAAGTGCGATATTGAGAAATAACTTTAGCAATGTCCCACGTCAAACTATGCCAATAGAAACTATCCTCTACCATTGATATAGTATTATAATGACCGAAGTGGCCCGCCATATTCTCCCAGCATGTAATTCCTAGATTACTTGTTCCCTCAATGAAGTATTACGCAAGCAAAGATGTGAACCCTTGAAGAGATGCTCATCATGTATAGAGAATCCACATAATTCACCCTCTGTCCACCAGCACATTGTTATAAATGACACTAAAATCTTTACATGTTGGATAGTCTCGCTTAAGCACTTCAAATCCAATAACTTGGACAACCCTAGAGGTAAGGAATAAGGAAATGCACTATGCTAAGTGCATCGACTGCTTTATTCTCAACACCAGCTTTATGTTTGATGATAAAAGAATATTGCTACTAAAAGGGAGCCCATTTTCCATGCTGAAGATTCAGTTTCTTCTGAGAGTTAATATGCTTGAGTGCCTCATGGTTGAAATATAACACAAACTGCTTAAAACACGAGATAATGATGCCAATATCGAATGATCTGAACCACTGCATAAAACTCCTTGTCATATGTAGAGCACTTTTGCTTAACTTCATTCAACTTCTCACTAATATATGCAATAGGATGTTCTTTCCTAAGAATTCCCCCAATGCCTACATAAGAAGCATCACAAGCAACTTCAAATACTTAAGAAAAATATGTAGACAAAGTACTAGTGCTTGGGTCATTCGTTTCTTCACTTCTTCAAAAGCTTTAGTTGCTGCGTTTGGCCAAGTAAACTGCCCATTTTTCATACAATTAGTTATAAGGGGCCATTCATGAAATTATGCATATCAAACAATGCAAATAACTTTCAACAATTAAAGAAAAACTGTAACAAAGCGTTATTTTTCACTCGAATCACACAACCGAGAAATTGACTCCTATGTACTGACTTCGTCACATCAATGACGAATATAACAACTATAGACCCATGCCCATTATCTTAGTCCTGAACCATTTAAGGCATGCTAGGTAATGACAAGTTCTATACGGAGTCACAACAATGCAGCCACAGACGGGGGCAACCGGCTCTTTACGGGCTAAAACCGAGGGAAGAAGCACCCACCATGCTCTTTACGGATTAAAATCGAGAGAACGAAGCACCCAATGCAGACACTGTCACGGCACATTTAACGAATCATTGAAAAATCACTACATAGCTCAACTACGAAAATCTTTAAACAATTATACATCAAACATGTATAAAAAGATCCAATAGCCATATGGTATATCATTCATCAATCATGGAGATTAAAAATTATTTTCAAAATATTTCTACGGTCTATCAAAAAATTTAAAAACTCTAAGACTCAACTTTAAAGGTTTGCTCCAAACCTCCAAAATACAATTTTTAAGATTTTCATAAATTCACCGTTTACAAAATCATCTTTTTTGAAAACTACGAATATCAACAAGTCCATATCATATATTAAACCAAGAAAAAGCGTAGTTTAAATTTAAAAAACCATGTTAAATTTAGATGACTAAATTTTTTTTAAGGGGGGAGGAATGTAATATCTGAAAAAAGGAGAATAATAATAATAATAATATGGTTAGCTATAATTTGGAACAAAAGAAATATAGAAATGAAAATATTTTTTTAGAAACAAAATTAATTGGAAACAAAAAAAAGTAATGAATAAAAATAAATTTGTCTTTTCATGCTTTGATCGTACGGTAAACGAAGACCGATCATTGTGAAACTTTAGGAGTACATTCTCAGCATTAAATTCTTGATATTTATCGGCGTCGATCGTTAACATGTGAGATCTAAAGCCTTGTTTGGTTTATTAAGTAAATTTTTTTAAAAAAATTATAGAATGAGAGAGAAAGGCGTTTAATTTGAATTGAATACAATCTAAATAAGAAAAAGAAGAGAGAGAGAGAGAGAGAGAGAGTATTGAATTTAGTATAATTCAATATGTGCCTATGTAATTAATATGCATACTATATATATATATATATATATATATATATATATATGATAGTGTAATAACGTTTGCTAATATTGTGATTGAAGAAGATTTTGCTCATATGTAAGCAGCCTTCTACTATTATTAGTATTTTTTGTTCTTAAGATATTTTTTTTTAATATCTCTAGTAAAGGAATAGGTTCTTTTGGTATTTGAAAAAAAATATTTATTTTTTACTCATTTTGGAAAAAAAAAATGGATCAAGTATGAAATTTTGACTATATTTCAAAAATTTTGAAAATTTAAAAATAGTATATTTTTATGATTTAATGTGTTAAATTCTGAATATGA
This sequence comes from Heliamphora exappendiculata, assembly GCA_034768845.1. Lineage (NCBI taxonomy): Eukaryota > Viridiplantae > Streptophyta > Magnoliopsida > Ericales > Sarraceniaceae > Heliamphora > Heliamphora exappendiculata. Next base: position 20,511 of record JAOTRH010448614.1, on the reverse strand, counting down.
TTTTAGTCTGATTATGATCTGGACTAACCAACGAGGGTTAAATATTAGCATCGAAATTAATTTCGTTAGGGGTTTCATCACCGGTCTAAGCGTGATTCTGAATTTTGTCACGAGTTATTGTGGTCATACTCAATAAGACTTGGGTATATTAAAAATTGAATCGGCAAATCTTTGAAAATTAAATTATTTGTTATTTTGTACAAATAATAATATTAATATGTTATTAGACTCAATCTATTCGTATTAAATTAAATATTATTATAAAAAAAATTACTATGTCTTTTATTATAATATTTTCTACATGTTTGATCTAGCTAATAATGATACTTGGTGATTACTAGGTGTAATAACCCGTATTATAGCAATCTATAACAATAAGACGGTCCATTATAATTTTTTGGCCAAATTAATTAAACTTATGAGAATAATATAAGATTTGACAATTCTTTATAAAATTTATTAAATTAGTAGAAAGTTTCAAATAAAAATAAAACCTTACGATCCATTTTAGAACCGAAACTAAAAAACTTGCATAAAATCAAATTTTAAATGATGGAAGTTCAAGATAAAATTTTATTACGGAGTTAGAAAATTTTATCTTAAATTTTTGAAAATTTTTTTGAATTTAAAATTTTACATCTATTAAAAATATCAGTAATCAATAAACCACAATAAAAAAATATTATATAGATAAAAAATTTAAATAAAAAATATATTAAAAATTTATACCTGAATTTTTAAAATTTTTAAAATTAAAAATTTTACATAAAATTTTTTTACGAAATATAAAACTCTCCTAAATGGAACGCTTGTCAAACACCCGTACAACCACCATTACACATGTTTACAGCTGTTCCCAACATTTTACCCCCTTTTCACCTTAAGCTTTCCAAACACCCAAACACTGCAGAGGGAAAAAAAGAAGACTATTCAGTCGCCGCACCGCCAACCTTGCCACATCGCGCGGCAATCACCGCGGCACACAACCCTCCAGCCACCACTGCCGCCTTTCACCGTCGGCATTCTCTCCGGCGACCCCTTCCCCTCCGGTATCGTCTCTCTCTCCCCACCCCCACAATCTCTCTCTCTCTCTCTCTCTCTATCTCACTGTCTCGATTCTCTCTCTCACTAACCCTCGGTCTCTCTCCCTCTTCCCCAGCTGCAACACCACCGTCAGGCCACACCACCGCCAATGACACCACCCACCGCCCCCGGCGCATACCTCTGACGACACTCCGGTCTCTCTCTCTCTCTCTCTCTCTCTCTCTCTCTCTCTCTGTGCATGCATGCGTCCCCTCCCTCTTTCTTCTCTCTCCCTCTATATCTCTCTCTGTCTCTCTCCTTTTCTCTCTCTCTCTCTCCATAATGTATATATATATATATCTCTCTCTCTCCGATAGGCGACCATCCGCACGCCACCACCACTCTACGCCGACACCACAAGCCACCGCGCCATGCTCACCGATGGAGGACCTGTGTATGTGTGTGCACCGAGTATGTGGGTCTTGCATGAGAATGAGGTTACATGTGTTTTGGCTGTGTGTGTTTGTGTAGGATTAACCGTGTGTGTGTGTATGGAATTGTGTTTGGATTATTGCATCTTGTTTGAACTGGTTACCTCAGATTAATTAAGTGTTCAAAATAACTAGTTAAAATAATTATTAATCTTTGATTGTTCAAGATAAAAGCTAAAAATAGTTATAAAAAATATTAAAAGAATTTTATAAAATGCATGATTTTATTCTCATGGATAAAATAGAATAAAAAGATCTTCGCCATCATTCCATGAATTTTAGTTGAGTTGAGCCAATTTTAACTAAAATAGGTATTTTAAAGAACACAACAAAATAAAGAGATTTTCTTATATTAAATTTTAAAGTTAACTAAGACCCCAGCAAACAAATTTTGTTCCTTTTGTATTGGCAGTTTTGCAATTATATAATGAGGTCTGATCTAATAGTTCAATAAATGAAGAATTAATAATTTATTATTTGTTATATTAATAATGCTAATTATGGGTCACGTGTTATTAAATTTAGTAAAATGCACGTAATTCATTAATTTGTATGGAGAATGTGTTGGATTAAACTCACAGACTCTTCAGAGTGAATCGTAAATTGGTTAAAAATATATTTGACAAATTAATTACTGAACCTTCCTGACTTGGAGTCTAGCTTTCCTGGCAAATTAAACTTGTTGGGTGTGAGTATTATAATGCTTAAGTGAGATAAGCTCAGGAATATATTTTGTCATTTTGTAACGTCGATATTGTTAGTAGCCAAGGACAAAAACTGTGAAAGTAATGCATCAATAGGGATTGAATATATGTATTGCATATTGACAAAATCCCATTAAAAAAAAAAAGTCAGCATGTCTCTCAACAAGGGACGTTCTGTCTATGTGCTCACTTGTGGTAGAAAGTAGCCGGATCCAAGAAAGAAAGTCATAGCTAAATAAATAGAATTAAAGAATTTTTACTTACCTTTTATAAATTTTAGTTAAGTTAAATTATGAAAAATAAGATTTTAAGCTAAATGTTATGAATTTTTTTAAATGAACTTTCAAGTATTTAACTGAAAATTTAAAAATTTGCGAATATAGTAGGATTCACTAAAATATTTATCTAAGTTAAGCACGATTTTAAGAGATTAGTATTCCACATTTATATATAAGTTTGTTTTCTTGTTAGGCTTTGAGATCTTATCACCAGAGGATTGGAAATTTTTGGGACCGAGAACGAAAATAGAGTTTTATCGCGCTTAAATCGAGATGAGAGTACTTAGTATTATTTTAAATTAAAATACATGAATTATGTTTTAAACCTTGCTTTACTACCCATGTTTTAACCCATGTGAACTTGTGATAGCATGATTTTATATTCAAATGCCATAAAAGTTTTGATTATGCTATCAGTTTCTTTTGAAAAGCCTGTGCTGTAAAATTTTTTTTTTATTAATGTCATGATATGTTGTACCAAAATGTTAAGTTATAAGGATTTTTGGTTCTTTATATTATGTTAGGAGAGGTTATCTGTCACACCCTCTCTCTAGGGACCGAAAATCAATGTGATTTAAACACAGTCGAAGATTATTTGTACCAGTCAAACTATAATTATTTATTTATAGAATCAAAAACAGCTGTACATATCATGGATATATTCTTCCATACATCCAAACTGGAATATATGCTTAACAAAAACTTTGCACTTCAAGTCCTGATTACTAAAGATTTAAGTGAAAAGACATTTGACTGCGAGGTTGAATTTATGTACCCAACAACTGTGGTGGACCAATTCTAGCTATTCCTACGATTTGCAACCACAAAAGTTACAGGAGAGTGCATTTAGTATTATAATGAATAAGATAGAAATCAGTCTTTCTACTTGGAAATGCTAAAATATTATACTTTCCATGAAAAAAGTAAGATATTACCTTCACTTGTCACAAAATTTCATAAATAACCTTATCATTATTTTCAAGATCTCACAATTTTTGCAAAAATATTATTTAGACTCAATAGCCACAAGTCATGGAATTTACTATCTTATACTTAAAATTTAAAGTTTTCAGCATAACTGCCACACTTTAAGATAATCATGTCTTATTTATAATTCATATCCAATAGTGTCCAAGTAATCATGAACCTCACGATCGGGAGTTCCGACGGTACCGTAATCTCAATTCTCAATGCACGGATAGCAACGCGATAGAATGAGAGTCACTATCTACCAAGCACGAGTGGTATGTGCTATAACCCGAGACTTAGCCCAAAAAGCTTTTAAGGCAATAATCCTCAGTTAACGAGAAACCTCGTCTATAGGGACAATCAAAACTCATAGTTGGGTAACCTCCCCTAACGGGATATTTTAGAAAGCCAAACCTTGGAAATCAACACTTAGATGATTTCCTAGCTTTTTCAACACATACACAGCAAAAAGGAATAACTATAAAATTGCCAAAAACTTGATCCAAAATCTATCTCAAGGCGCAAGAGTTAAGTTTAAATAATAAATCAACCGAAAACCGTTTAGATAACATTCAAAATCATCCAACCAAAACCCTTTTTTGGTTGATAACATCATGATGATAAACCAACCCAAGGTTTTTCTCATAGTCATACAAGCATCCATGCATTACAGCCTTAGCCATAGGGCTTACAAAACATAAATTATCATGTACAAAACGTGTTGAAACGATTACATGATTCAAAATAAAAAAAATAAGAAAATTATAAGTTTTCTAGTCCACCATCACCCATAGAACTTCACCACCTCAAGCCACATAATCAGGATCACTTGAAATTGTTGATATCCAACAACATGAGTGGAAACCCAATAGGAAAAGACTAGCATATATTAAAAGCATAACATACAATCACGGATTATATAAACAACTCGACTACACAAGTCTCAAAACGAGTTTTCATTCTCAAAACAGGTTCTCATTCTTAAAATCATTAGTTTTCATATAATCCAATAACGTCCAACAGTTTAATAAATATAAATAACACGTTATTTCCCAATCCGATTTTCACAACCACGCATGATTCATATGTATCGACCATGTCGCCCTGGGAATAAAGGTAACAATTATAGACTCTCACCCATTAACCTAGGCCCGGGACATTCAATAAACAGCTAGGTAATGACAAGCTCTATATATTGTTACAACAACAAACGCCTCCCAATGGGATAATCACTTCATTTACGGGGATTAACTCGAAGGAGCGAAGCACCTATCTTGTGCAAGTTTTTAGACTTTTATCGATGAGCAATTGAGGCTCACATTAAATACATTGTTACGGTACATCTATTGAATCATTAAAAAGGCTCACAACACGGTTATCAAAATATTTGTACACACGTAAGCATGTACAAAATGTTAAAAGACACACAACAACAACCATCAAGACGTTTGTACGCACATAGCCATGTACAAAACGCCTAAAGGCACACAGGTACATCATCTATATAACCATGGAAAATTAACTAACATTTTCAAAATGTGTTCCACCCTCTCAATCGAATCGTTTAAACCAATGCTTAACTCCAAGGGTTATCTCCAAACATTAAAAAAAAAATCATGTTTTCGCAACATATTCATAATTCATTTCGATTATCAAAACTCATCCTTTTGAAAATCACGTATACATACATTCACAAACTTTGTAATAAACCTTAGGATCACAAAACATGCTTTCTATTCAACCAAACAATGTTTAATTATAAAATTCAATATTTATAGCATTTAAATACGGTAAAAATGTGTATAATCACATACAACACCCCTTTAAAGCAAGATAGTTTAGAATCATACCGTAAAGAATTAAAAACTCGACACTTTAACTTCCCACGAAAAACCAACGTTGCCAAAACGAGATTCCGCTTAGATGGATGTGAAGCCCTCAGCGTGTACAACACCATTTCGCTCTCGCAATGCCAAAAATCACACATAGAGTAAGAAGAAATCTAAAGAGAGAGCTAGGGTTTCAAGTTATCACTTAGAGAGAAGAATGAGAAGCTTGGAACCAAAAACTAATGTTTTGATATGCACCACGCACACTTAACCCCGATAGACCGATCAATCAATTTCAAGACAATACCCAACTTTTTCACCACTATGCCCAAATGGTCCGGGATTAATCTTATCATGCATTTTTAAGCCACAACATGCATACATCATATAGTAATAAATCATTTTATAATGACTGTATGCATTTTATAACATGCTGAGAAAATATTACGAAATTAAAAAGGAACCGAGCCTCACAACTCTTCCCCCCTTAAAGAATTTTATCCTCAAAATTCAACACTATCCAAAATCTTGTTCAACCTTTCACAATCAACTAATGACTATAAAACATGAAGTTACATCATCGTTCTACGTACGTTAGAAATGCTATCACTGAAGCTAATGAGATGCTCATTCCAGAGCAAAAACAACAAATACCAGGCTCTAAAGAGAAGGACTCACTCAAATCATCGAAAACTCCAAAGAACGCATTTTTTTCTCATGATTTACCAACATTCCATTTAAACCTTCACTTTCTACCAATTCTCAATCAGTTTCGTACCCGCAAATCGCAACTCTCATCTCGCGAAAATACTAGATTTCGCATCATTGTCAAGGCTAGGATTCCACACAATCGAGATTACCACCCCAGCAACACAGCCATAAAGATCAATATGGTCACATGAACTCAAAGAGTCACGTAAGCCAGATATGCCACACATAGCAAATATTCCATAGGCACATGCTTACTTACACACATCCAAGCACATCACCTGTTACAACATAACGTAGATACGTACCCCACGTTTCACCATCGAACCTCTGACTCTTAGTTTAATGTTCAACCTCTAATCAATCATAATCGCCTCCATCCGGTATCAACCCAAACTTATAACACGTACATCGATCCCTCAAATCCAGAACATTTCGTAATGAGTCGGATATTGAATTCTAGACCATCATCAACCATTCCGCTCGTCAACACCTGCATATACACTCACCTCATTCCTTTACATTCGTACCGCACGTATAAAATCCATTATTAGGTAACAACTGCACATAATTCTCTGATCCTTTACCAACGTCACTCAACCTGTTCATACCTTTCCTCCCAAGTAACAAACCAAAACCCAACTCTCGTACTAAACAATCTCACCTCATACATAACTTATCACGTCATTTTGTTGGAGGCTATACTGCCAAGATCATTATTTTTGTAAACAATTTTTGGTAAAAAAATTAACTAGATGGGCAAACGTAGTGAGGCTCTAGTCAGATCTTTTACTATATTTCCTTACGTGATCCTCAAACGTAGTGTGGGGTACGATCCTCCGAGAACTCGTACCGACAGAACCCTGATATTTTTCGTCTTGAAAGACAAAATATGATATCTCTGATAGATGATATATGAACTATCAATCTCAAACTGGTTCAGTCTACCCGCGTATATATAGCGCTACAGTAAGAACCTGGGGAGTAATTATGAGTTAGATTTCCAGTGGAACACAGACACCTAATAGAAATTTTTGTAATTATGAAAAGACAGCAGCGTTTTTTACAATTTTCATAAAACACTGAATTACAGTTCACACCACTGAAGAACTATAATTGCACTCTAACCCATAATCTCAAGATCATATTGCATTGAGCTTCTGTTATTAAATGCTTACTATTTCTTTCCACGTTAAGATTCTCGATACTTGCCAATTAAACTTAATTACTGACAATTTAATTTAATCGACATCTTGATATTCCTTAAGCCCTTCCCCTTAACTTATTTACCGCCGAATAATTAAATCTACCTGCAGAGTTTGACCTGGTCAAAACTTATAAGCATCCTTAAAGGGATTTCGTCAATCCCGATCATTCGGGACGTGAATTCTGTCAATAATTAATATTCGTCATATAAATAATACCGCTATCCAACTCGCCGAAAATATAGACTCATATAAGATAGTACTCTCTAATGAATCAAAATAACAAATATTAAATATATGCAAATCAATAATTATTTCAGAATTAAGAGGATAAGTATTATTCATAATAACCTTGGGGTGTGAATTAATTTATAGAGTCAGTATAAAATTAATTACCCCAAATGTCCCGTTTAATACACACAAAATGTACTAGCAGAGAGAGTCAGAACAATAAATGATGCTATTATCTATTTTTCGTAACCAAGATAGGCCTACTAAAACTCTATACCACAGTCGTACCGATAGTATATCTATATTTCATTTAAACTGTAAACATAAAATTTATATTCTGTAAAAATTTAAAATCTGATATTCTGTGTGTAAGCCGTACTCTACACATCAAATTAAATACTATACAGAATATTAGACATCTATGCATGTCAAAGAAATCATACACATACATTGCTCATAAAGATTCTCATAAAATAAAAAATTAAATATTAAAAATATAATTTTTAGTATACCAACCATAACAATCTCTCACTTATACTCAAAACTATGTTACCATATATCTGACTCACATGCCGGTAAGTGGGAGATTGTTAAAGAGATAGAGGGCATGTGAGTGCAATACTCAAAACTATTTTGGTCACATACCAACCATAACAATCTCCCACTTATACACGTACTATCAAAAGGTTTAGCCGGTAAGCTCTTTGTAAAGAATCTGCAAGGTTGTCTCATGATGCAAGCACTGTCTCACTGGAAATTTGAGTCTGTATACCCTAAAAGTACTAGACTGTCTACCTGGTAAATGAACATATAATTTTTAGTCCTTTTCAGGTACTTGATTATATATTCTTTACCACAGTCTAATACTCCTGTCCTGGGTTAGACTGATATCTGCTAACCATGCCAACGGCAGAGCAAATGTCGGGTCTAGTGCAAAGCATAACATACATGAGACTTTCTACTGCTGAAGCATAAAGAACTGCACTCATCCTCTCTATCTCATCAGGTGTCTTAGTACACTGATCCTTAGATAGAGTGATTCCATACCTGAAAGGGAGAAACCCTTTCTTGGAATCCTGCATGCTAAAACGAGTAAGGATTTCATCGATATACTTTGCTTGTGATAAGCTCAACACCCTTTGTTTCCGATCTCGCACAAGTTTGATCCCAAGGATGTGACTGGTTTCTCCCAAGTTCTTCATATCGAACTCTACCAAGATAACCATACTTTAACCGTAGATAATACCCCACATCATTTTTGATGAGCAAGATATCATCTATATAAAGTATTAGGAAGATCACCACGCTTTCGTCACGCTTCTTGTACACACAGGAGTCATTCGGACTTTGATCAAAATCATAAGACTTTATAGTTTGATCAAACCGAGTATTCCAAAACTTCGATGCCTGCTTAAGTCCATAAATTGATCTCTTAAACTTGCACAACATGTGCTCCTGGCCCTTTGCAATCAATCCGTCTGGTTGTATCATATAGATGCACTCGTCAAGACTTCCGTTAAGGAAAGATGTCTTGATATCAATTTGTTAGATTTTGTTATCGAAATGTATGGCAATGGATGAGAGAATCCAGATAGACTTAAGCATGGCTACCGGTGAAAAGATTTTCTCATAGTCGATTCCTTATTTCTCAGTGAATCCTTTAGCAACAAGTCTAGTTTTGAAGGTTTTAACCTTCCTGCCTACTTTTTTCTTCCTCTTGTAGATCCACTTACATCTAATGGATTTTATCCCTTCGGGTGGTTCTACTGTTAGGGCTGGTATACTAGAAATCATATTTTTAGTATTTAATTTTAATTTTAATAAAATTAGTTTTTCATTTTATGAGAATTTTTATGAGCAATGTATGTATATCATTTATTTGTTATGCATGGATATCTGATATTCTGTATAGTATTTAATCTGGTGTGTAGAGTACGGCTTACACATAGAAGACCAAATTTTAGGTTATTGCAGAATATAAGTTTTATGTTCACAGTTTAGATGGAAATGAACATACCATTGGTACGACTGTGGCATAAAGTTTTAGTAGGCCTATCTTGGTTACGGAAAACAGATAATAGCGTCGTCTATTGTTTCGAATCTCTGTGCCAGTACACTTTGTATATATTGAACGAGGCATTTGAGATAATTAATTTAGTACTGACTACTGACTATATAAATGAATTCACACCCTAAGATTATTATGAATTGCGCTTATCCTCTTAATCCTGAAATAATTATTGATTTGTGTATATTTAATATTCGTTGTTTTGATTCATTAGAGGGTGTGATTTTATATGGGTCTATATTTTCTCGGTGAATTGGATAGCGATATTATTTATTTGGCAAATATTGATTATTGACGGAATCCACGTCCCGAAAGATCGGGATTGACGATATCCCCTTACCGCTTATAAGTTTTGACCGGACCAAACCCTGCAGGTGAATTTAATTATCCAGCGGGCAAATAAGTTAAGCGAAAGGGCTTAAAGAATATGAAGATACCGATTAAATTAAATTATCAGTTATTAAATTTAATTGGCAGATATCAAAAATTTTAACGTGGGAAGAAATGGTAAGTATTTAATAAATGAGCTCAATACAAGAAGATCTTGAGATTATGGGTCAGAATACAATTATAGTTCTTTAGTGGTGTGAACTGTAATTCAGTATTTTATGAAAATTGTAGAAACCACCCATACGTATCTGTGTTCCACTGGAAGTCATACTCATAATTACTTCACAGGTCCTTGCTGTAAGCTTATATATATGCGGACAGGCTGAACTAGTTTTGATTGATTTTTATATCATTATTTATATATTATTTTTGTCTTTCAAGACTTAAAAGTATATCGGGGTTCTGCCGGTACGAGTTCTCGAAGGATCGTAGCCACACTACGTTCGAGGATTGCGTAAGGAAATCTAGTAGAAGATCTGACTGGAGTTTCAACTCAGAATCAAGTCGTAGTTGAAGATTAGATGTACAAGAGGTATTCTTCTAAATTAACTTTGGTTACACGAATTTTATTTTGATCATTTTTCGTCAAAAATTTTATCTAAAACCCGTTTCGACGTTTATCTGTCCAGTTAATTTATTTTCGATAATCGTTTTTCAAAAATAAAGATCTTGGCAGTATAGCCTCCAACAAATTGATATCAGAGCTGTTTTGTTTTTTGTTTTCGATTTATCGGGGCCGGGTAGATTTAGAACTGCGCTAACTTTATTTTGCAAGCATTCTAATCCCGATTTTATGATCATCTATTTATTTTCATGTTTGATTGAATATGTGGATGATGATTTAATTATTTTTTTAATCACGGGGTTGACCGTGATAGATTGATTGATTATGAACTCTACGGAGACATATGATCAATGTAAATATTGTTATTTGATTTCTACTATTTTTTTTAATTTTATATAATTGAAAAAAAAATAAGAAGGACAAAAAACAAAAGAAGAACACAAGCGGCGGGGACAGCGAGAGGCTGTTCCGGTTAAACTGTTGGCACAAAAGTGGTGCGGCAATTCCCAAATCCAGTGGCCGGTTCTCAAAAGCAAATTCCAGGCGTGGGCAAGCTTGCAATTCCAGCCGCCGGAGCCAAGCCAAACACACTGTTACGCACATTCCAAGCGCCACAAGTGGCGCGAATTCCGTTTGGAGCCAGGCGCAATCATGGATGCTTGGGTTTTACACAAAAGTGGTTGGAAAAAGAGAAAAGAAGAAAGAAAAGAAAAAGTTTTTTTAAAAAAAAAACTAAAGCTTCAGCGCCTAATCACAGTGCAGCGGTTTCCAGCGCCGGTTTCTGTGCAATTTTCGAAACAGTGAAGCCGGGAGAAATTTTCAGAACAAAGCAGTCGATAATGTCCCAAACAATAGGTGATTTTCCCTAGCGCCAAACGCGGCTCAAACGAGGTCCAGGTGCCCCTCATTGGCACGGTTTCCAGCGCCATATCAGAATATTCCCAAGCAAATTCCATCACAGTGGCGTAAAAGCAAAGCAAGCGGCCGTCCAAGGCAGTTTTTTAGCTGCGGTTTCCCCAGAGCAATTTTTAGAAATTGTTGGAGCAATCTTTAGAAATTGTTGGAGCAATTTTCGGTGCAATAACCAGTTTTTTAATTGGAAGCAAAGTCCTAGTGGCGCACTGTTTCCAAGCCAACAGTAGGGCTGGTTTCCGAAATAATTGAGAATCAAATAATTTTGATGTTATCATGATATAAGAAGATTATTCAAAATAAGATAAAGAAACTTTAAAGTTTCAATATAATTATAAAATTAGAATTTATATTTATTTTGTATTTAATTTCTTATATTAATTACGTAGATGATATTTATTGGTTTGATTTATCATGTTAATTTAATTAATTCGAATATTTGATTTTAATTAAAATATTTTGTAATGAAAAATAAAATAAAATTTTTTAATTAATTAATTGATTAAATGAAAAAAATTCAGATATTTTATTTTTTACAAAATATCACGTTTAAAGATAATTTTTTAAAATCAAATATCTTGGAAAAACATGGGGATTAATTCTGAATTTTAAATTAATTAAATAGAAAAATATTTAATCAAAATAAATTATTATTTTTCGAAAGATGTGGAACAGAAAATAAAATAAATAAATATATTTAATCACTACCTTAGCTGAAAAGCTGGAGGAAAAATTGTGTATTTATTAAATTTTATTTGTTACACATTTAAACACGAAAAGATGGTTTGATAAATCAGAATCTTTAAAATCGTATATACGGAAAGATGTATGATTCTTTTAGATCGTGTGATTTTCGAAAGATGATTTAATAAATCAGAATATTTGAAATCATATACACGGAAAGATGTTGATTCATTCAGATCGTGTAACTTTCGAAAGATAGTTTGATAAATCAGAATCTTTAGAATCGTGTATACGGAAAGATATTTGATTCTTTTAGATTGTGTGATTTTCAAAATTAATAAATTTATTTTAATTAAACGAATTTTTATAACCCTAAAAAATATTTTAAAAATCTAAGTGGGAGAGAGAATTTATTCACAGATAAATCTCGCGGTCTCCATCACCAGTTTGTAGGCGATGCAATTAAATCTTGCGTGTCGACAGTAAGGCCTTCCTCCCCAACGGACAAATTAATTGCAGTATCGCAAGTACAAATCTCTTTTAGAAATAATTCTGGATAATTGTTAGTGTGGATTACTTCTCCAACTGAAGGGTTCATTGCGAAGTAATTAATTTGGGATTAGGTGATGGTTAACACTTAACTGTATATAATAGTATTCTCTCCAACTAAGTCACTACTATTATATACTAGACCGAAATTATATCAATTATTTAATTTTACTTGGCATGGTCAGTTGCCTAGATAGTAAAATTAAAATGAATTGACCTGTCTGGTCTTATGATGAATAGTAGACGTCCACCCAACGTGGCATGCTATTCACAGATTACCTGGTTGCTGGCGAATTAATTTTAAAATGGTAAATGGAACCAAATTAAAATAAATTCAAAATTTTGCTCATCATAGTTAACGATTTTTTAATTATGTGATTCTCAGGATTAAAATGAATTTCAACCCACTCGCTTCAATAATTAAAAAAAACAAACTTACGGGACCAAATTTTGTTGGCTGAAATTATAACTTGGATATACCTTTAACTACAAATGGTATTCTTTTAATACCAGAAAATGTGTTTGTTTTAGAAAAAGGTTCTTCCTCGGGATAGAAAGGCATGAAGAAAAAAAAGTTCAGAAACAAGGAGACACATTTTCTAGGGTAGTTAGTGGGCCACAGACTTGTGTGAAAACGCCACAAGGCAGATGTTTTCACTACAATCAGACCCAGCATGAAAAAAGCTATATCCAGTATTTCTCAAAAAGTAGAACAAACACGGTAATTTTTGTCAACTGGTTGTGAAAACATGTTTGGCGGTGTTATCTTTCGATACTTGGTGTATAGATACGGTAGCTACTAATCATATCTACAATTCATTGTAGAGGTTCTAGGAAACCCAATAACTTAGTGATTGGGAGATTTACCTGCATATGGATAATAATACAAAGGTAACAGCAGTTGCATAGGAGATGTCACTCTAAATTTTGGTAGAATCATGTATTAATATTGAGATATTTTTTTTATGTACCTGCCATTAGAAGGATCTTAGTTTTTGTTTCTGAATTGGCTAAAAACGGATATTTTGTTTATTTTAATAACTCTGTGGTTATTAAGGATAATAAACGGCTTATCTGTTTTGGTATATTGGTGAATAATTTTTATATTATTACTCCAATCTCTCCTATTCTGCAACTAACTGAAATAAATAACACATATAATTTACCATATAAGAGAAAGTTTCTTTCTTTAATGAACCAAACGTTTTTTTGGCACTTACGCTTAGGTCATATTAATCTAAAAAGAATAAACTAACTGATAGCAAATGAACCTTTGAGTTCATTGGACGTGGAGGCACTTCCAGTCTGTGAATCTTGCTTAGAAGGTAAGATGACCAAGAGGCCCTTTTCGGTCAAAAGCTATAGAGCTAAAGAACCGTTGGAGCTGGTTCATTATGATGTGTGTAGTCTTATGACAATCTGGGCTAGAGGTGGCTTTGAGTACTTCGTCAGTTTCATTGATGACTACTCAAGAAATGGATACATTTACCTGATGCACCGTAAGTCTGAATATTTTGAGAAATTCAAAGAATTCAAGGCGAATGTGGAGAAGCGTCTAGGTAAAAATATCAAATCACTACGATATGACCGTTGTAAAAAATACCTCTTTGAAGAGTTTAAGGACTACTTATCATTAGAGGGCATTACATCCCAGTTAACTGCACCTGGCACTACTCAGCAAAATGGTGTAGCAAAAAGAAAAAATAAGACTCTTATGGAGATGGTAAGGTCAATGATGAGTTATTCAAGTTTATCAAATTCGTTTTGGGGACTCGCTTGAGAGACAGCGACTTACATTCTGAACATGGTATCTTCTAAGTATGTACCTTCTACTCCCATAGAATTGTGGACCGGGCGTAGGCCTAGTCAGAAACACATTCGGATTTGGGAGTATCCAGCACATGTGTTGAAAGGGAATGCAGGTAAGTTAGAACCGAGAATAGAAGTCTGTTTCTTTGTGGGGTATCCCAAGGGAACGAATGGTGGTCTATTTTATAATCCTAAGGATCAAAAGATCATTATTAGCACCAATGCCCAATTCTTGGAAGATGATTATATTATGGACCACAGGCCCAATAGAAAAATTATTTTAAAAGAACTGAGAAAAAATACTAATAGAATGGAAGAGGAACCACAAGTCACTGATATTCCGTTACTTAGTCGTAATGGGAGGATTATCAGAACAGGTGCAAATCAAGAACAGGGTGCTGATGCACAGGGTTCAGATTCTGCACAGCCTGTTACTACTAGTACACAAACACAGGTAGTGCCTCGTCGTAGTAGGAGGGTTGTTCATCAACCTGACCGGTATATGTTCTTGGAAGAGTCTTTTGACAGGATTCCCGCAGAACTGGATACTGAGTCTTATAACTACAATGAAGCACTATAAGACAAAAATGTAGATCTTTGGCAAAGGGTTATAAATTGAGAGGTGTAATCTATGTATTCTAATCAAGTCTGAAAACTTGTAGAACCACCCGATGGGATAAAATCCATTGGATGCAAGTGGATCTACAAGAGGAAGAGAGGAGTAGACGAAAAGTTGAAACCTTCAAAATTAGGCTTGTTGCTAAAGGGTTCACTCAGAAAGAAGGGATCGATTTTGAGGAAACTTTTTTGCCTGTAGCCATGCTTAAGTCTATTCGGATTCTCTTATCCATTGCCGCACATTTCGATTACGAAATTTAACAAGTGGACGTCAAGACAGCTTTCCTTAACGAAAGTCTTGACGAGTGTATCTATATGATACAACCAGACGGATTCATTGCAAAGGGCCAGGAGCGCATATTGTGCAAGCTTAAGAGATCCATTTATGGATTTAAGCAGGCATCGAGGTCTTAGAAAACTTGATTTGATCAAACTATAGTCTTATGATTTTGATCAAAGTCTGGATGAGTCATGTGTGTATAAGAAGGATGATGAAAGTGTGATAATCTTCCTAGTACTTTATGTAGATAATATCTTACTCATCGAAAATGATGTGGGGGCATTATCTACGGTTAAAGTATGGTTATCTGTGCAGTTCGATATGAAGGACTTAGGAGAAGCTGGTCACATCCTTGGGATCAAGCTTATGCGAGATCAAAAATAAAGGATGTTGGGCTTATCACAAGTAAAGTATATCGATGATATTCTTGCTCATTTTAGCATGCAGGTCTTCAAGAAATGGTTTATCCCTTTTAGGTATGGAATCACTTTATCCAAGGATCAATGTCTTAGGACACTTGATGAGATAGAGAGGATAAATGCGGTTCCTTATGCTTTGGCAATAGAAAGCCTCATGTATGCTATGCTTTACACTAGATCCGACATCTGATTTGCCGTTGGCATAGATAGCAGATATCAGTTTAATCCAAGGCAGGAGTATTGACTGCGGTAAAGAATATAACCAAGTACCTAAAAAGGACTAAAGATTATATGTTAGTTTACCAGGCAGACAGTCTAGTACTTTTGGGGTACACAGACTCTGATTTCTAGTAAGACATAGAGCTTACATCAGGAGATAACCTTACAGATCCTTTTACAAAGAGCTTACCGGCCAAGACTTTTGATAGTCATGTAGAGGGCATGGGAGTCAAATGTATGGCAACATGATTTTGAGTATAAATGGGAGATTGTTAGGGTTGATATTCTAAAAAATATGTTTTTAGTATTTAATTTTAATTTTAATAAAATTAGTTTTTCATTTTATGAGAATCTTTATGAGCAATGCATGTATATCATTTTTTGTTATGCATGGATATCCGATATTCTGTATAGTATTTAATCTGGTGTGTAGAGTACGACTTACACACAGAAAACAAGATTTTAGATTCTTGCAGAATATAAGTTTTATGTTCACTGTTTAGATGAAAATAGACATACCATTAGTATAACTGTGGCACATAATTTTAGTAGGCCTGTCTTGGTTACAGGGAATAGATAATAGTGTCGTCTATTGTTCCGACTCTCTCTGCCAGTACACTTTGTGTGTATTGAACGAGACATTTGGGGTAATTAATTTAGTACTGACTACTGACTATATAAATTAATTCACACTCCAAGGTTATTATGAATAGTGCTTATCCTCTTAATCTCGAAATAATTATTAATTTGTGTATATTTAATATTCGTTGTTTTGATTCATTAGAGGGTGCGATCTTATATGGGTCTATATTTCCGGTGAGTTGGATAGCGATATTATTTATTTGGTAAAAAATAATTATTTACAGAATTCACGTCCCGAAATATCAGGATTGACGATACCCCCATAAGGATGCTTATAAGTTTTGACCGGGCAAAACCCCGCAGGTGGATTTAATTATTCGACGGTCAAATAAGTTAAGCAAATGGGCTTAAGTAATATGAAGATGCCGATTAAATTAAATTGTCAGTAATTAAATTTAATTGACGGGTATAAAAAATCTTAACGTGGAGAGAAACAATAAGCATTTAATAACAAGAGCTCAATGCAAGAAAGTCTTGAGATTATGGGTCATAGTGCAATTAAAATTTTTTAGTTGTGTGGATTGTAATTTAGTATTTTATAAAAATTACAGAAACCGCTGCTGTCTTTCAATAATTGCAGAAACCATCCATAGGTATCTGTGTTCCACTAGAAGTCTTACTCATAATTACTCCCCAGGTCATTCCTGTAGCTCTATATATATGCAGGTAGGTTGAACCAGTTTCGATTGATTTTCATATCATTATTGATATATTATTTTTGTCTTTTAATACTTAAAAGTATATCGGGGTTCTGTCAGTACAAGTTCTCGGAGGATTGTAGCCCACAGTACGTTCGAGAATCGCGTAAAAAAATACAGTAGAAGATCTGACTGGAGCTTCAACTCAGAATCAAGTCGTAGTTGAAGATTTAATCTACAAGATGTATTATTCTAAATTAACTTTGGTTGTACGGATTTTTTTTATCGTTCTTCGTCATAAATTTTATTTGGAGCCCGTTTCGGCGTTTGCCCGTCCAGTTAATTTTTTTTCGATAATCGTTTTTAAAAAACAAAGATCTTGGCAGTATAGCCTCCAACATCTACAAGTTCGCAGACTTGATTGGAATATATAGATTTTATCTATGAATTTATAGCCCTTGGCAAAAAATCTGCATCTTTGTCTTGTAGTGCTTCATTGTAGTTACAGGGCTCGGTATCTAGTTCTGCCAGGATCTTATCAAACAACTCTCTCAAGAACATATACTGATAAGGTTGATGAACAACCCTCCCACTCCGATGAGGCACTAACTATGTCTGTGTACTAGCAGTAACAGGCTGTGCAGAATCTGAACCCTGTGCATCAGCACAATGTTCTTGATTTGCATATGTCCCGATAATTCTCCCGCTATGACGAGGTAATGGAATATCAGTGACTTGTTGTTTCTCTTGACTTGTGGTTTCTCTTCCATTCTACTGGTATTTTCTCTCAGTTCTTTCAGAACAATATTACTTTTGGGCTTGTGGTTCATAAAATAATTATCTTCCAAAAATCGAGCATTTGTGCTAACAATGACTTTCTGATCCTTAGGATTATAAAATAGATCACCATTCGTTCCCTTGGGATACCCATAAAGAAACAGACTTTTGTCCTCGGTTCCAACTTACCCACGTTCTCTTTCAGCACATGTGCTGGACACCCCCAAATTTGAATGTGTTTCAGACTAGGCTTACGCTCAGTCTACAATTCTATGGAAGTATATGGTATCATGTTCAGAATATAAGCCGCTGTCTCTAAAGCGAGTCTCCAAAACGAATCTGGTAAACCTGAATAACTGATCATTAATCTTACCATCTCCATAAGAGTCTTATTCCTTCTTTCTGTTATACCATTCTGCTGTGGAGTGCCAGATGTAGTCAATTGGGATGTAATCCCCTCTG
Source organism: Heliamphora exappendiculata (assembly GCA_034768845.1). Taxonomy (NCBI): domain Eukaryota; kingdom Viridiplantae; phylum Streptophyta; class Magnoliopsida; order Ericales; family Sarraceniaceae; genus Heliamphora; species Heliamphora exappendiculata. The sequence continues at coordinate 2,041 of JAOTRH010448614.1, read as the reverse complement.
ATGATTAGTCCTTAAACTCTCTAAAGAGGTATTCTCCACCACGGTCGGATCGTAGTGATTTGATACTTTCACCCAGACGCTTCTCTGCCTTCGCCTTAAATTTTTTGAATTTTTCAAAACATTCAGACTTATGGTGCATCAGGTAAATGTATCCATACCTTGAGTAATCATCAATGAAACTGACGAAGTACTCAAAGCCACCTCTAACCTGGATTGTCATAGGACCACACACATCAGAATGAATCAGCTCCAACGGTTCTTTAGCTCTATAGCCTTTAGCCAAAAATGGCCTTTTGGTCATCTTACCCTCTAAGCAAGATTCACAGACTGAAAGTGTCTCCACTTTCAATAAACTCAAAGGTCCATCTGCTACCAGTTTGTTTATCCTAATTAGATTAATATGACCCAAGCGTAAGTGCCAAAGAATCATTTGGTTCATTAAAGAAAGAAACTTTCTCTTATATAGTAATATAGATGTATCATTCGTTTCATTTAGTTGTAGTGTAGGAGAGATTGGAATAATAATATAAAGATCATCCACCAATGTTTCAGAACAGATAATTCGTTTATTATCCTTAATAACCACAAAGTTATTAAAATAAACAAAATATCTGTCTTTAACCAATCTAAAAATAGAAACTAAATTCCTTCTAATGGCAGGTACATAAAGACAATCTCTCAATATTAAAACTCGATCTCTACCAAAACTGAGAGTGATATTCCTACTGCAACTGCTGTTACCTTTGTACTATTGCCCATATGCAGGTAAATCTCCCAATCACTAAGTTGTTGGATTTCTTGGAACCCCTACAATGAATTGCAGACATGATTAGTGGCTCTCGTATCTACACACCAGGTATCGATAGATAACACCGCTAGATATATTTCCACAACCAGTGAACAGAAATCACCCTGTTTGTTCTTCTTTTTGAGAAATATTGGACATAGCTTTTTTCAGTACCGGGTCTGGTTGCAGTGAAAACATTTGCCTTTCGACTTTTTCAAACAAGTCTGTGGCCCACTAACTGCTATGAAAATCGTGTCTCCCTGTTTCTGAACTTTTTTTTTCTTCATGCCTTTCGGCCCAAAGAAAGTACCTTTTTTCTGAAACAGACACATTTTCTAGTATTGAAGAAATACTATTTGTAGTGAAAGTTATATCCAAGTTACATTTTCAGTCAACAAAATTTAATTTTGAAAGTTTATTTTCTTTGATTATTAAAGCAAGTGAATTAAAATTTATTTTAATCCTGAGAATTACATAATTAAAAAATCGTTAATTATGATGAGCAAAACTTTGAATTCATTTTAATTTGGTTATCTCTACTATTTTTAAATTAATTCGCCAGCAGCCTGATAACCTGTGAATTGCATGCCACGTTTGGTGGACGTCTACTATCTATTGAAAAATCAGACATACCAATTCTTTTTAATTTTACTATCTAGGCAAATTACCATGCCAAGTAAAAATTAAATAACTGAAATAGTTTCGGTTCAGCATATAATAGCAGTGATTCAGTTGAAGAGAATACTATTATATACAGTTAAGTGTTAACAATCACCTAATCCCAAATTAATCGCTTCGCAATAAAATTCTTCAGTTGGAGAAGTGATTTACACTAACAATTATCCAGAATTATTCATAAAGAAGATTTGTACTGGCGATACCACAATTAATCTGTCCATTGTGGAGGAAAGCCTTACTGCCGACACGCAGGATTTAATTGCATCGCCTACAAACTGGTGATGGAGACCGTAGGATTTATCTATGAATAAATTCTCTCTTCTACTTAGATTTTTAAAAGATTTTTTAGGGTTATAAAAATCCGTTTAACTAAAATAAATTTATTAATTTCAAAAATCACATAATCTGAAAGAATCAAATATCTTTTTATATACACGATTTCAAAGATTCTGATTTATCAAATCATATTTTCGTGTTTAAATACGTAACAAATAAAATTTAATAAATGCACAGTTTTTCCTTCAACTTTTCAACTAAGGTAGTGATTAAAGGTATTTATTTATTTTATTTTTCGTT
>JAOTRH010448613.1:0-65454 GCA_034768845.1 Heliamphora exappendiculata | reverse complement strand
ATATATATATACTACTTATTTAGATACTCTCAGGTCATTATAAAGCTTAATTTGTATAATTTTTTTTTCATTTTTAAGCTAAAAAAGGCAAACAGTGACTTTTTTGTGCACACATCCCAAGGTGGCCAGACACTTAGGGATAGTTTTGTTATTTTATCTTTTTTTACTTGATTGTATTTAAACATCTGATTTAGTGGTGTTCATGTGTCAAATTTTAAATTTTTAAGACTTTTTGCTCCACTAGGGGCAAAATGGTTATTTTACCATAATTATGAGAATTTTTAATTTTTAACTTTATATTTCATGTTATTTACTTAATTTAGGTCGTTAGAAGTCTTCTCTGAGTATTAGGATTTTTTCTTTGAGCATTAGGTCTCTTTAGGGTTTTTGGATCGAATTAGGGTTTTCGGGTCGAGTTAAGATTTTTGATTTTCTAGTGACTTAAGACCCTATTGGCTTACTGTGGCTAATACTAGGGTTTAGGCTGAATCGCTACATGGTCGTTAAAAATTGGGTCATTACAACTAGGGTCTGAACCAGGTTGTTACAATCAACCTCCCTTAAAATAAATTTTGTCCTCGAAATTTCGTGTAAAAGGTTGTGGATGGTTACTTGTATCACTTCTCTTCGAAATTGTGTCCATGTTTGCTTGAGTCGTTATTTATTGCGGGTGTGAGCAGGGTTGGGCCTATAGATTCATCACTTTGAGTAATGGTTGTTTTGTTTTACTAACATATTAGACCGACTACTGTTCAATTTTCAAAGATCACATCGCATATCCGTGGTGCTGGAGTTGTTTGACTAGTGTTAACCTAAAAGCCTTTATCCTTCAAGCATACCGTTTCTTGGGATGATGCAACAAGTTTAACTAACGTATAATTTAAAGCTTGCGAATGTGACGTACCTCCGATCATTAACGCATACTCCTTTTTCTTTGGTGAAAGGCGAACACTTCACTCTGCGCTCTCTAGTTGGTCAAATTGCACCACTTTTTTCATACCACTCGTTTCTTGTAGCAATAGACTTGTTTGATCTTTGTAGCCCTGTCTCTGCTGACAGCTGTTGTAGATTAATCCCCTTCGTAGTGGGCATTTAGACCTTTTATGCCCGAGCTTCCGGTATTGATAACATATTACTAATTTTGGTACCCTTTTTCCTACTTATTCCCTTCTGCCATCTTGAGTGTAAGGTTCTGAGTGCGTGAACTCCTTGTTGTTCCTTAGTGGTCCTCCTCGATTGTCATCTTCACTTTTTAGCGGGCAATGAGCCATCCAATGCCCTGGATGGTTGCACTTATAATAAGCTCTTACTGTTATTTGTTATTATTTTTTGGCCTTGATCCAAACTTCTGTTGTTTGGAAAATATTCTTCTTCTCAGGTGCTGGGATATTCTGTACCCTTAGGTTCGATAAGTACTATGATCCCATTTAGGGTGCCTTCCCTTGCGATCGGTCCAAATTGGCTGCTAGATCTTGCAAGATTTGTGCCAGGCTCGGGACATCCACTTTTTCTCTGGTTCCATTTACTTTTACTGAACATCCATGGTTCTGCCTTTGTCCCACCATCTTTAAGAAGGAGAAAAGGAAAAAAGGGTCATTGAACTGTTCGATAAGTTTGGTTCTACTTATAAGGTGAAGGTACATGCACAATATGTTTATTAGCATAAAAAGTCTTATCTGATGAGATTATGTCATTCTTATTGCAGGTCGCGAGGGATTATATAATTGTTAACACGTGGCTACTATCCTGGGCTCTATATGATATCCTGTATTGGACTCTGGGTTTCACTTTATTGGTTAGCTAAGATTTGTTGCTACTAATTAGTCCCATTTGTTTCTATTTTGTACATTGATAACTTGTAGTATTATTTACACGCAAAACCTCATATGGTTGCAAAAGTTGGCTCGGGTGATGTTGTTGTAAGTGGATTCTGACCGAATGTAAAAATTTCCTTCTATTTTCCTAATGCATACTCTTAATATGCCTTTAACGGTTCAGAATCGAGCGTTTGAATTATGCATCAATCTAAAGGTGAGATGCAGGTCTCAATTGAGTATAGTAGAGAACTCATGTTTGCGCAAAATCTCACGGATGTATTTTTTTCTTGTAATTACTAACGTGTCATGAGGTTTAACTAATAAAAAGTGAGCGATCTTGGTGAGGCGACCCACGGTAACTCGCATGTTGTTGTGCTCTTCATGCGATCTTAACAATCTTGGTGATGAAGTCTATAGTCATATGTTTTCATTTTCTTTCTAGTCTTTCCAAGGGTTGCTGGTAAGTAGGGTTTGAATGTTGCTTCCAATGATTGGATCATTTTCTTAGGCGGTTGGTCACTTTAGGGTAAAACGAACGTGATAAAAGGTACGATTATGGTAAATATCTAGTCATGTGACCTATTGTGTTTGATGGTTAATTCTTCATTAGGCTCCTAATGCTCATGGTTATTGTTAAAACTCTTAATTGAAAGTAGGGGTGGCAGGATCTGGATTCTAACATTTTGGTGGGAAAACTTGGCATGGATATCGATGCGTATAGACGTGCCTCCTTTGCTTGCGTACTAAGAATATCATAAGCTCGAGGTTGTCTCTTATTTTCCACTTTTCTACTGTTGGTATGAATCTTGCTTATCAATTTATCGGATGTGTGGGTTAGCTATGAACTAGTTCGGGGAAGTCTGAATTCTATTACATGGTGGTGTCGTGAGTCCCTTGGTGTGAAGCAGTTGTCCCTAACTATAGATTGCTGATGGCATAGTTCTACTTGTTGAGTTCTTTAAAAAGATGTAGTTGGTAGTATAAACCCTTAACCATTCTAGCAGTCTGGGGTCTTGATCTTTAAAATTTTGTTAAACGCAGACGTTGACAGGTATTTTAAGTCGTAATGTTGAGAAAAGATCTGTCTCACGATTCGAAGTGGTGTTAAGAGGTTCCCGTGCATTGTCCTAGTTTTCCGTGAAAGCGCTAAAGCCTAATGACGTATTATTCTGATGATCGTTGTTACTCACAAATCTACGGGGTAAGGTTTTGAAGGTCGACAGGCAAAAATATGTGCGGGGTTCAAGAAGGATAGTTAGCTCAAATTTTATTTATTTATTTATTTATTTTTTAGTCTCAAGAAAAGCGGTCATAGGGTGGTGAATGGGTAAGAGTTTAGCTGAGAAATTCGAATAGTATAAGCACGAGGCGTAGCAGGGGTTAGAACATCTTAGGGTGGAACCCAGATGGTTCAAAGATAGGATGGATTAGGGTAAGGTGTCGAGGCTAAGGCAATCACCGTTGACCTAATTTGAGAGGTCGGTTGAGGTTTAGATGCATTGGAGATAAGAGATCAACAATTAATGAATATTATTAAAGAGGATGTTTTCGGGACCAATATGTGCAACATCAGACCTTGACACAAAGGCTTGAGAAAGGAACTCATAAGGATGAAGTTGCAGGGTTCCAACAGTGATTTTCAGAGAACTTAGGCTACTTCGAGTGCTTCATCATCTAGGTGTTCGTTAACTTGTTAGTGGTTCGATTGTTTATTAGCCATTCTAAGAGAGTGTTAAGATTTGGGAGTTGTTTCAATTCTTGATTGTTTTCATATTTTGGGATCTTGTGAAATTTAGTTTGAGATTATGAGATAGCTTATGAAGAATTTAACAACAAATATTTGCATTTCATTCAAGCACACAACTAGTACAAGGTTCTTAAAAGTTTATAAAACACATGCACAATATCCAATGAAGGAAAGATACAACAGTTAACATGCAAAGGCCTAGACAAATAGAAGCGGATAGAAGTAGCAAAAAATTGAGTCACGCTCTCACGTTGCCTCATAGATATCGTAGCAGTGCCACTGCACTTCCACGTGCCAAAAGTCTTTCGGCCCCATGCGAGCCCTATTGATTATGTCTACCGATATCTCTAGGTATGTTTTTGGATTGCTAAAGTCGATTGTCGAGTCACGTGGGTTGACGATTTTTCTCTTGTCTCTGGGTTTCTGTGTCTGCATCCACCTCGCATCCACCTTGTCTCCCAATAAACCTTTGAATCATGGTAGAACCTTCAGACGATAGGTGGTCTCGTCACATTTCTCTAACATTGTCAGTGAACCCATGTATCTCGGGAAAGACTCAGGCTTTTTCCATTTCTACGTCTTGTCTGGGAATACTCTTGCATACACCCGTTCTCAAACATGCTAGTCTTCGCAGTAATCTTGGTGGCTCAGTAGATTGTTGCACCCGTTACTTCATCATCGTACATCTCCGCTGGTAGTGCCTCTAGTGGATCATAAAAGAAAGCGATGGCTCGCTCTTAATTTTTGCTGTCATCATCCTCAGGTTCCTCCTCATCCTCTGCCTTAACATATGGCTCATTTTCTACCTCATTTGGTTCTTTGGCTGCTCCTGCTTTCTCGGCCTCTTCTCCCTCATGAACTGGCCACTCATATGGGAACATCCATGCCAACGAATATACATCTATCAGGTCTTGTTCTTCAATGGGTTCTTCCTCTGGGTCTGAGTCTTCTGGTTTAGGTGCTGCCCATGGTTCTCCAGTCGGCTCTGTGACAGACGCCATCCTAATATAAGAGACGATTAGAAAGAGAAACTTAAGGAATGGATTTTAAGTTTTTAGAATTATAAGTGATAAATTAATAATATTGGCACTTTACAGAGCTTTGACGCTACAGAACTCGTAGTCTACCACAACCCAAGGCCTAAAGGTTCACTAAACCTTGGCTCTGATGCCAACTATGATGCCCCGTCTTTTAGGCACGTCGGGACATACATAAATATAATTAAATGGGATACTTTAACCATTCATTCATAGTTACATATGATAAGTATTACATCATTAAGAGTTCTGAGCTGATCAAAAGTACATAGTTATTACAGTTTCACGAAAGATACAACAATAATTACAATAAACCTATGAAAACTGAACAAAAAGAACAAAAAATGGTAACATTCAATCTTTTAGCTAGCATTGTCTGGGTCTGCTAGCTCTTACCACTCACATTGTTCTTCAAATCCTTCTCTTTCTTCAGGGACGATTTCCTCAAAGAATTCTTTCTCCTCACCTATGGCACGAATGCCATGAGCCAAAGCATAGTAGAAAACACTCTAAACATCTTAATCACTTTCACAGTAAAATATTCCACAACGCAAATCATTTATCATCCAGTATAACTTAAAGTCCAAGAGACAAACAAATATGACAATTATAGCATAACAAGCATATATAAGAACAAGTGTACAAGTATGTGATGCAATGCAAGTGGCCAACCCGACATATACCCAGAATCATAACACGAATTCCACACCAAGAATTTTTAGAGTAGACTTTATGTGAGTTGATCACAAAAGCCATCATCGCACCTTGTTGTGAATAGTAAATGCTTGCTTAGGCTTCATGCCTCAATTGTTTTACTCAATGGCAACGGCGTGGGGTCCGAGCCCCCCTTTGGGTCACCAAATAATCTTCCTACGTATAATAAATTGGTTTGTCCCACCTTAAGACTCGTGATGCCTTTACCGATGTCAACTCAAAGTCTGTGCCATCGAGACTAGAATGCTAGTGACGAATCCGTGGTATCCAACAATATCCATAATAAACAATTGTTTTCTTTTTTAACACCGGGGACATACCCAGGGTGTTTAAAGGGAATATATTCCAAAACAGTTATCAAAATGGCTACCAGGAACGCACTAGACTTAGAGCCGAGAAAAAGAACAACTCCAATACATCTCAACCCCCAATCGTAGATACGAAAAAGACTCCAATATACCTAAATGCAAATGTGACAATGCCCATTATGCGTCTCATGTACAACTATTTATAGCATGGCACCTAAGCATGGTATAACATAAGGTACAACTCATTAAAGCATGTAGTACAAATTTGTGAAGCACAGGTTACAATTCATAAGACGTGGATTCAACTTAGCGACATGGATTCTAATAATCAAATAATCATTTTAATACACTAATCATCGAATATAATTTAATTAAAGCCTATTCTTTAGGTCCGACAAGATAACATGTCACTACACACTTAATAAAATTAAGGTAAATGTTCAAGTGTTAATTTAAAAAACAAAGCAGTGTTTTGGGGTACCTAGACATGGAGTTAAGTTCTGATTTTTGGATACCATTTAGATAAACATATTTACTACAACTTTTATATTTAACACTATGGTCAGATCCTAAGGTAAAGAGGTCATTGGTTTCATTTATGATGCAGAGAAAACTATAAAAATTGGGCCTCAGTTGGTCTTAAATTTGGGGCATCAAATCATGGGTTATGGATTTAATATTTGGATATGTTCTAGTTTAATGTGTCTCCTACAAGTTTTATGAATAGGGATAAGGGCGGTTATGTGGAACAAGTTAGAGATATTGGCCAATTTATAAAATGGGTTGAGTTAGCTACAAAAGATTCAATAGAACCAGGTTACAACAAAGAGTTTACAAACGGTTTGAGGGACCATCCGAGGGTATCTAGGTTTGGTTTTGGTCAGTAAATAGTTCAATATGGTATCTACACTTTTCATGAGAATTACTTTTAGATTTGGTCACTAAAAACATGGGTTTTTGGTCATGCAATAACATGTGACAGAGGGTTCTATGAGTCACAGATTTATAATAGTTACTTTAAGGTGTGTTTTGACCTATCAAATCTCAATATATTGCTCATTGTTACTGTACATCATGATATACATGTTATCTACAAGTTTTAAGTTTTGACCTAAGTTTGGATCTCATTCTAAACCAAGGTTTTTATGTCAGCAATTTGGGGTGGTCAGAAACTGACACTTTTTAGCAAAAAATGGCATATCTAGTGTTCTACTCAATGAAATTCATTCAAACTAATTTTGTATGAAAGATAACTTCAAAACCTAGGTCTGGACATAAAAATCATACTTATATCATATTTTTACATTTAGTTATGATAAATCAAAATTTGGGATAAAAAGTTAAAATGGTCTAAAAATCAGGCCTTTAAAGGTTTTGTGTCCTAGTTCATGGTGTGCGAAGATTTGGTCTAATTTTTTTGTATGAATGTGTTTTATACATAAACATCAAAGTTTTAGGACTCATTTAAGTTGTCAAATTGAAAAATAACCCCAAGCAATCACACCTAATAACGAACAAAACACAAACAGCCCCTATTTTGACCATACAACGCCTTTTTGATTTGTTTTTTGAATCTTGTTCTTGGATGTGCTTATAGAGACGAGTTGAGGGATATTTTAGTATGATAATAACATAAAATTTTAGATGTTTACTTACTTGTTTGAAGACCTAAAAATGGAGAATGGCCTATGGACTTGGCTTTAGTGCTCCTCTTTATTTCTCCTAGGCTCCTTGTTCTTTCTCTCATTCTTTCTTCCTTTCTTCTTCTCCCAACCTTTGGAGAACCTCACGAACACTCAAATCTAGTGTCTCTCTCTCTATATGGCTGAACCACTTAGGAAGAAAAGGGTTGTTTGGTCTTAGTTTTATAAGAGAAGATGTAGTGGAAATAATTATTAATGTGTAAGTAAATTTTTGATTTTTCTTAATCCTAATTGATTGCATAGGAGGTGGAGCCTTTTTAAGAAGGATTTTGTAAGAAAATTCAGATGCCGAACTCGGCTACGGCAGGTTTGGGGAGGCTCAAAATCTGATTTTACTTTAATTTGGGGATTAAGTGAGGTTTTGGTACCATATTGTGTAAGAAAATGCTTTAAAAATTAATTTGATGTATCTTTTTGGTGTTCCTACCTACTAAAATCTATAATTTTAGTTTATTTATGATTAATTTAGTATTTTCATGAATTATCATAATTTTTACATCAATTGATTATGTATGTATAAGTTTTTAAGTCAAATTAAGCTAGTTTGACAAGACTTGAGTTGTTGACTAATTTTAGTGTGTAAAAATTTAAATAATGATTTTTTTACTTTTGTTGTCCTATATTATTCTATTATTATATATATTACTTGTTTAGATAATCTTGGGTCATTATAAAGCTTGATTTGTACAACTTTTCTCATTTTTAAGCTAAAAAGGTAAAAAGTGTCTTTTGTGCCCACATCCCTAGGTAGACGGCCACTTAAGGGTATTTTTGTTATTTTTATTGTTATTTTATCTTTTATTATTTATTTGTATTTAAGCATCTAATTTAGGGTGTCTATGTGTCAAAATTTGGGTTTTTAAGACTTTTTGCTATACTAAGGGCAAAATGGTCATTTTACCATAATTTTGAGAATTTTTGATTTTTAACCTTATATTTCATGTTATTTACTTAATTTAGAATGTTAAGAGTATTCTCTGAGTATTAGGGCTTTTTCACTGAGCATTAGGTCTCTTTAGGGTTTTTGGGTTGAGTTTGGATTTTCGATCTTCTAGTGACCTAAGACCTTATCGGCTTATAGTGGCTAATACTAGGATTTGTGCTGGATCGCTACACGGTCGTTACAATTAGGGTCCGAACCGGGTTGTTACAATCTACCTCCCTTAAAATAAATTTCTTCATCAAAATTTCGTGCGAAAGGTTGTGGATGGTTACTTAAATCACTTCTCTTCGAAGTTATGTCCATGTTTGCTTGAGTTGTTTTTTATTGAGGGTGTGGGCGGGTTCGGGCCTATACGTTCATCACTTTGATTAATGGTTGTTTTGTCTTACTAATATCTTAGACCGACTACTATACAATATTCAAAGATCACATTGCATATCCGTGGTGCAGGAGTTGTTTGACTAGTGTTAACCTAAAAGTCTTTATCCTTCAAGCGTACCCTTTCCCTGGATGATGCAACAAGTTTAACTAACGTATAACTTAGAGCTTGCGAATGCGGCGCACCTCCGATCATCAACACATGCTCCTTTTTTTCTGGTGATGGGCGAACACTCTATTCATCGCTCTCTGGTTGGTGAGATTGCACCACCTTTTTCAAACCACTTGTTTAATCTTTGTAGCCCTGTCCCTGCTGACGGCTGTTGTAGTTTAATCATCTTGGTAGTGGGCATTCAAACCTCTTATGTCTGGGCTTCCGGCATTGACAGCAGATTACTAATTTTGGTACCATTTTTCCTAGTGGTTCCCTTCTAACATCTTGAGAGTAAGGTTCTGAGCGCGTGAACTCCTTGTTGTTCCTTGGTGGTCCTCGTCGATTGTCTTCTCCACTTTTTAGTGGGCAATGAGCCATCCTATACTTTGGCTGGTTGCACTTATAACAAGATCTTGTTGTTATTTGTTGTTTTGTGGCCTTGATCCAAACTTCTGTTTGGAAATTTTTTTCTTCTTCTTAGATGCTGGGATATTCTGCACGCTTAGGTTTGATAAGTACCATGATACCATTCGGGGTGCCTTCCCTCGCGATCGGTCCAAATTGGCTGTTAGATCTTGTAAGATTGATACTAGGCTTAGGACGTCTACTTCCTCTCCGATTCCATTTACTTGTACTGAACATCCATGGTTGTCTTTGTCCCGCTATCTTTAATAAGGAGAAAAGGAAAAAGGGTTATTGAATTGTCCGATAAGGTTGGTTCTACTTATAAGATTAAGGTACACACACAACGTGTTTATTAGCATGAAAATTCTTATCTGATGAGATTTTGTCGTTCTTACTACAGGTCGCGAGGGATTATAAAATTGTTAACACGTGACTACTATCCTGGGCTCTATATGATTTCCTATATTGGATTATGGGTTTCACTTTATTGGTTAGCAAAGATTTGTTCCTACCAATTAGTTTCCTTTGTTTCTATTTCGTATATTGATAACTTGCAGTATTGTTTACACGTAAAACCTCATACGATTGCAAAAGCTAGCTCAAGAGCTGTTGTTGTAAGCGAATTTTGATCGAAGGTAAGAATTTCCATTAATTTTCCTTATGCATACTCTTAGCATGCCTTTGACAGTTCAGAATCGTGCGTTCGGATTGCCCATCAATCTGAAGGTGAGATGCGAGTCTCGGTTGAGTATAGTAGGGAAGTAATGTTGATGCAAAATCTCACAGATATACTTTTTGCTTGAAATTACTAACGTGTCGTGAGGTTTAACTAATAGAAAGCGAGCGATCTTTGTGAGGTAACCCATTGTAACTCGAATGTTGTTGTGCTCTTCATGCGATCTTAACAATCTTGGTGATGAAGTCTGTAGTCACGGGTTTCTATTTTCTTTCTAGCCTTTCCAAGTGTTGCTCTGTTTCTTTTGGCCTCTGCCGTTTGTTGTTGACGTGCTGGTACGCTTGGTTTGAATGTCTCTTTCAATGACTGGATCATTTTCTCCGATGGTTGGTCACTCTAAGATAAAACAAATGTGAGAAAAGGTATGGTTGTGGTGAATATCTAGTCATGTGACCTATTGTGTTTGATGGTTAATTATTCGTCATGCTCCTAATGCTCATAGTTGTCGTTAAAACTCTTCATTGAAAGCAGGGATGACAGGATCCAAATTCTAACATTTTGGTGGTAAAAGATGGCATGCATATCAATGCGTACAGACGTACCTCCTTTGCTTGCGTACTAAGGATATCATAAGCCCGAGGTTGTCTCTTGTCTTTCACTTTCCTACTGTTGGAAGGAATCTTTTGTTTCTCGATTTATCAGATGTGTGGGTCAACTATGAACTAGTCTGAGGAAGTTTGAATTCTGTCACATGATGGTGTCATGAGTCCCTTGGTGTGAAGCTGTTGTCCCAAACTGTAGATTGCTGATGACATAGTTCTACTTGTCAGATCCTTTGAAAAGATGTAGTTAGTTAAATAAATCCTTACTTAACCATTCATGTAGTCGGGGGTCTTAATCTTCAAAACTTTGTTAAACACGGACATTGACAGGTATTTTAATTCGTAATGTTGAGAAAAGATCTACCTCACGATTCAAAGAGGTGTTAAGAGGTTCCCGTGCATTGTCATAGTTTTTCGTGAAAGTGCTAAAGCCTAATGATGTAATATCTTGACGATCGTCGTTACTCACAGATCTACGGGGTTCAATAAGGATAGTCACATATCGTCGTTACTCACAGATCGTCGTTACTCACATATCTTGCAAAAATATGCACGGGGTTCAATAAGGATAGTCAACTCAATTTATTTATTTATTTGTTTTTAGTCTCAAGAAAGGCGATCATAGGGCGGTGAATGGGTAAGAGTTTAGGTGAGAATTTTGAATAGTATAAGCACGAGACGTAGCTGGAGTTAGAAATCTTAGGGTGGAACCCAGATGGTTCAAAGATAGGTTGGATTAGGGCAAGGTGTCAAGGCTAAGGCAATCACTGTTGTCCCAATTTGAGAGGTCGGTTGAGGCTTAGATGCATTGGAGATAAGAGATCAACAATTAATGAATGTTACAAAAGAGGATGTTCTCGAGACCAATTTGTGCAACATTAGATCTTGACAAAAGATATGTTTAAACAATGGGTAGTTAAACTAGATATTTGTCTTGAAGTTACGTTAGCCTAATGTACTTCAATTCAAGCATTCAAATCGACTTCCTAGGTTGGGATTTCAAGAGTAAATAAAGAATTTATAGAATTACTGCACATAAGTGTGGTATCAGGATCGAGGGAACTGAACGAGGGCAAAAGATTTCACGAATGTTGAACATTCGGGACCGGTGCTATTAGAAAGGAGGGTACTCAAGGGTTTCAATTGGGTGTGAGAGTTGACACAAAAGCTTGAGAAAGAAACTCATAAGCATGAAGTTGCGGGGTTCTAATGGTGGTTTTCGTAAAACTTAGGCTACTCCGAGTGCTTTATCACATAGGGGTTCATTAACTTGTCGGTGGTTGGATCGTTTATCATCCATCCTATGAGAGTGTTGAGATTTAGGGGTTGTTTCAATTCTTGATTCTTTTCATGTTTTGGGATCTTTTGGAATTTAGTTTGAGATTATGAGATATCTTATGAAGAATTCAACAACAAACATTTGCATTTCATTCAAGCACACAACCGGTATAAGGTTTTCTAAAGTTCACAAGACACACACATAACATTCAATGAAGGAAAGATACAACACCTAATATGCTAAGGTTTAGATAAACAGATGCTGATAGAAGTAGCGAATAACTGAGTCACGCTCCCACGTCGCCTCATGTGACGCCCCGTTCTTTGGGCACGTCGGGACATACATAAATATAAATAAAGGGATATTCTAGCCATTCATTCATATTTATATACGTTAGTTATTACATCATAAAGGTGTTATGAACCATTTAAAAGTACATAACTATTACAGTTTCACCAAGAAATTTTAAAAATTACACTAAGCACGGGAGAACTGAATAATAGAACAAAAGCAGAGGTCTCCACTCCTCAGAATGCATTAGCGGGATCCATATGCTCTTGGAACTTACCCTATTCTTCCAACTCTTCTTCTTCCTCTGGGATGACTTCTTCCAAGAACTCTTTTTCACCTGTGGCATGAATGCCATGAGCTAAGACCCAGAAACAAAACACTCTAACCTTCTAACTAATATCAGAGCACAAAATTTACAACAACACATACCATATAACACCCAGTACAGTTTATAGTCAAGGAGATAGACAAATTTATGACATGATAGCAGATAAGTCAATAATCATGCATATATGAGATGCCGTGTATGAAATGCAGATGCCCAACCCAATATGCACCCAGATTATAACAGGGATTCCACACCAGGAATCATCAGAGTAGACTTTTACGGTTATTTGATCACCAAAGCCATCATCGCGTCTAGTTGCGAATAGTAAATGTTTTGCCGAGCTTCATACCACAACTGTTTTACTCAATGGCAATGGCGTGGGGTCTGCGCCATACTCCAGGCCAATAATATTCAATAAACCATTTCAAACACTAGGGACACCCCCAGGGTGTATAAACTAATTTTGTAACACCGGGGACACGCTCATGGTGCACAAGGGAAATTCATCCCAAGCGGTTTGTCCCACCTTAAGACTCGTGATGCCATCGCCGATGTCAACCCAAAAGCCCAAGTTATCAAAATTAGAATGCTAGCGACAAACCTATGGTGCCCAACAATATCCATAAACCATTTTAAACACCGAGGACACGACCACGGTGTATAAACCAATTTTGTTCCACCGGGGACACGCCCAAGGTGTATAACAGGAATATATCCCAAAATATTTACAACAATGACAACCAAGCACGCCCTAGATTTAGAATAAAAAATGACAATCTCAATATAGTCCATCCCAACAACGGTTTGCAAAAATAGACTCTAATATGCCAGGATGAAAGTGACAATGTCAATGATGTATGGTATGGATCTCAAATACAACCATCTATAACATGGCATCAACTAGCATGGCAAGTTCATAGTATAACTCGCAAAGTATAAGGTACAAGTATGTGAAGCACAAGCTACGATTATCAAGATATGATTCAAACATGATAGTGTTGGACTGGTTTGGGCCAACATGCTGCCGTGGCGGAGGCCTGGGTTTGGGCCGTGCCATAGTCGACTTGTGGCGCTTGGCGCTGTACCCTTTAAGGAAATAAAGTTGCGCCTTCACCACCACCTGCGGGTTTGGGTGAGATGGTAAGCGCTTGATCCACAATTGGTATCAGAGCGAGGTCTCAAGTTCAATTCCCCATCGTGGAAGGCCCTGTGTCTTGTGGGTTATGCGGCAGGTGCTGGGGGGGATTGTTGGCCTGGGTTTGGACCAGCATCCTGCCGTGGCGGAGGCCGGGGTTTGGGCTGTGTCACAGTCGACTTGTGGCGCTTGGCGCTGTACCCTTTAAGGAAATAAAGTTGCGCCTTCACCACCACCTGCGGGTTTTGGTGAGATGGTAAGCGCTTGATCCACAGATAGCATGAGTTCTAAATCATCATACATTCTCTTAATATACTAATCAACTAATTTAAATCGATTATCATATAAAACTCGGGTCTCATAGCAAATGGTACTCAATTCACACACATAGCAATTTTAAAGGCAAAGTTCGAGTATTAAATTAAAAGGGTCGACAAGGTTTTGGGGCATCAAGACTTGGAATCATGTTATGATTTTTAAACAATATTTAGATAAAAATATTTTCTACAGCTCTCATGTTTAATACTAAGGCAAAAACCTAAGGAAAAAGGGTGAACAAAACATCCTAAGAAAAAATGGTTCGACACTTTTCTCAAGATTTTTCCAAAAATATGCTTATGTTGGTCTCAGTTTTGGGGTATCAAATCAAGTCCAAATGAGACCATTTTTGAGTATGTTCTATCTCAACATGTCCCCTAGAAGTTTCATATTCAGAGGTAAGGGTAGTTGTTTGGAACAAGTTAGAAATTTTAGCCATTTTAGAAAATAGGTTATGTTAGCTGCCAAAACTCAGTAGAGCCAGTTTTGAACCGAGGGTTTGAAACGGTTTTGGGGGATCCTCCCGAGGCTTTAAGGTATGATTTTTGAAAAGAAAGTACTTCAATAAGTTATCTACAATGTTCATGTAGACAACTTTTGGAATAGGTCACTACAAATAGGGGTTTTGGGCTACACAACAATATGTGACATAAGTGTCCCTTGAGAGCTGAAACTCAACAGAGACTTTCAAAGGGACTTTGACCTACCAAAACTCAATATTTTGTGCTCATTGTTGGTGAGTAGATAGATATACATATTATATACAACTTTTATGTTTTGATCAAAGCTCGGATATCATTGTAAGCTAAGGTTTTTAGGTCGGTGGTGTTGACTGATTGGAAAACGACACACTTTGGTAAAATTGCAATATCTCGAGTTCTATTTATGCAAATGAGTTGAAACCATCTTTAGATGAAAGATAATACAAAAATATAAATCTATTCATAAAGAAAATGCTTAGATCAATTTTCTACATTGAGTTATGGCATTCCAAAGTTCAAGGAAGAAACATTAAAGTTCTCAGAAATCAAGTCTTTATGTGTTCAAGTCTTCTACTTATAATATATCAAGTTTTTGTTCCATTTCTTTGCATGCTTATATTTTAGAAATTAATATCAAGATTCCAGCACACTTATAGGTCATCAAACTCAAAGATAACAACACACAATAACATCTCATATCATTTATAAACATAACAATCCGAAATTTCCAACTATGATGCCTTTTCAATTTATTTTCGGTTCTCGATTTTTAGAGTATTTAAAGAGACGTGTTGGAGGATATTTTGAGGGATATTAGACATAAGGTTTAGAAGTTTTACTTACATGTTTGAGAGATCCAAAGATGGTGAAAAACAAGTAAGACTTGGCTTTTGGAACTATGGTCTCTAAAGACCCCTTTCTTGGATCCATTCTTCTTCTTCTTCTTCTTCTTCTTCTTCTTCTTCTTCTTCTTTCAAACATCCATGGACCCTTAAGAACACTCACAATATGGTCTTTCTCCCTCTCTCGCCACCAAAATATCAAGGGAGAAAAATGTGTTTGGGCTTAGTTTATATAGAAAGAGTTAGGGAACAAAATAATTAATTAAAGGTACTTTTTGTTTCCTTTTTTTCTTACACATCACATGGGTTGAGTTGACATGGCGCAACTTTTGATGGAGGTGCATCAAATTTGGTGGAGGGATTACAGCTAGGGGCTGTTTGGGGGACAAAAATTTGATCCCCCATCAATCAAGGGATTTTCTTGATTTTTGTGCCTCTATTGTGCAAGAAAATGCATTAAAAGTTAATTTTATGTATCTTTTTGGTGTCTTTTTCTACGGAGACCTATTATTTTAGTATGTTTATGATAAATTTAGTATTTCTATGTATTATCATAATTTTCATAGCAATTGATTAAATAGATATAGTTTTTTAAGTTAAATTAAGTTATTTTGACAATATATAACTTTTTGACTTATTTTATTGTGTGTGAACTTCAATAATGATTTTCTTACTTTTATTAACCTATAACACTATATTATTATGTATATTACTTGTTCAAAAAGTATTGGATCATCATAATACTTAATTTAATACATTTCTTATCATTTTAAGCTAAAATAAAAGCAAAAAGCTACTTTTTAGCACTCTTCCCAAGGTAGTCGGCCACTAAGGGGTATTTTGTCATTTTGATGTTATTTTGTCCTTTTCTACTTATTTGTACTTCCATCCTTGATTTAGAATATCCATGTGTTAAAATTTGAATTTTTAGGACTTTTTGGTGTACTATGGGCAAAATGGTCATTTTACCCTATTTATGAGGATTTTTAATTTTTAACTCATTATTTTATGATATTTACTTCATTTAGGATGTTGGGAGACTCTGTGAATGCTAAAATTTTGTTGCCTAAGTTTTGGACATTTTTAGGATTTTTGGGCCGAACTTAGGGTTTTCAATTCGAGTTATGGTTTTGAACATTCTCTGTATTCTATGGCCTCGTGGACTATCCGTCACTAATACTAGGATCCGAGCAGGGTCGTTACACTTCATAGATACCGTGGTAGCGCCACTGCACTTTCACGTGCCAAAAGTCCTTTAGCCCTATGTGAGCCCTATTAATTATGGCTACTGGTACCTCCAGGTACGTTTTTGGATTGCTAGAGTCGATTGTTGGGTCATGCAGGTTGATAATTCCTCTCTTGTCTCTGGGTTTCTATGTCTTCATCCACCTCGCATCCATCTTGTCTCCCAATAAACCTTTGAATCTTGGCAGAACCTTTAGATGACAGGTGGTCTCATCACATTTCTGCAACACTCTCAGTGGACCCATGTATCTCGGGAAAGACTTAAGATTTTTTAATTTCCATGTCTTTTCTGGGAATACTCTTGCATACATCCGTTCTCCAACATGATAGTCTTTGCGGTAATCTTGGTGGCTCTAGTAGATTCATGCGTTCGTTGCTTCATCATTGTCCGTCTCCGATGGCGGTGCCTTTAGTGGATCATAAAAGAAAGTGATGGCTTGCTCCTCGTTCTCGCTGTCATCATCCTCAGGTTCCTCCTCATCCTCTGCCGCAACATCTGCCTCGTTTCTTACCTCATCTGGTTCTTCGTCTACTCTTACTTCTGCTTTCTCGGCCTCTTGTTCCTCATGAACTGGCCACTCATTTGGGAACAACTATGCTAACAAAAATACGTCTATTGGATCTTGTTCTTCAACGGGTTCTTCCTCTGGGTCTGAGTCTTCTGGTTCAGGTGTTGCCCATGGTTCTCCAGTCGGCTCTTTGACGGACGCCATCTTGAGATGAGAGACGATTAGGAAGAGAAACTTAAGGTATGGATTTTATGTTTTTAGAATTATAAGAGATAAATTAATAATATTGACACTCCACAGAGCTTTGACGCTACAAAACTCGTAGTCTCCCATAACCCAAGGCCTAAAAGTTTACTAAACCTAGGCTCTGATAGCAACTGGGACGCCCTGTCTTTTGGGCACGTAAGGACATACATAAGTATAATTAAAGGGGATACTCTAACTATTCATTCATAGTTACATATGATAAGTATTACGTCATTAAGAGTTCTGAACTGATTAAAAGTACATAGTTATTACAGTTTCACGAAAGATTCAACAAAAATTACAATGAGCCCGTGAAAACTGAAAAAAAAGAACAAAAAAGGGTAACATTCAATCTTTCAACTAGTATTGTCAGGGTCTGCTGGCTCCTGCCACTCAACTTGTTCTTCAAATCCTTCTTCTTCTTTAGGGACGATTTCCTCAAAGAATTTGTACTCCTCACATGTGGCACGAATGCTATGAGCCAAAACCCAGTAGAAAACACTCTAAACCTCCCAACCACTCTCACAGTAAAATATTTCACAACACAAATAATTTAATATCCAGTACAATTTAAAATTATAGAGACAGACAAATATGACAATTATAGAATGGCAAGCATATATATGAACATGTGTACAAGTATGTGATGCAATGGATGCGATGCAAGTGCCCAGCCCAACATATACCCAGAATCATAACGCGAATTCCACGTTGGAAATTTCCAGAGTAGACTTTATGGGAGTTGATCGCAAAAGCCCTCATCATGCCTCGTTGCGAATAGTAAACGCTCGCCTAGGCTTCATGGCTGAGCTATTTTACTCAATGGTAACGGCATGGGGACTGAGCCCCCTCCTGGGCCACCAAAATAATCTGTCTACATATAATAAATCGATTTGTCCCACCTTAAGACTCATGATGCCTTTGCCGTGTAAACCCAAAGTCTATACTATCGAAACCAGAATGCAAGTGATGAACTCGTGGTGCCCAACAATATCCATAATAAATAATTTTTTTCTTTTTCAACACTGGGGACACGCCTAGGGTGTTTAGAGGGAATATATCCCAAAACAGTTACAAAAATGGCTACCAGGAACGCCCTAGACTTAGAGCCGAGAAAAAGAACAACTCCAATACATCCCAATCCACAATGGTAGATACAGAAAGGAATCTAATATACCAAAATTCAAATGTGACAATGCCCATGATGTACAATATGCATCTCTTGTATAACTATTTATAGCATGGCATCTAAGCATGGTATAACATGTGGTACAACTCATTAAAGCATGGAGTACAAATTTGTGATGCATAGGTTTCAATTCATAAGGCATGGATTCAACTTAGCGGCATAGATTCTAATCATCAAATAATCATTCTAATACACTAATAATCAAATATAATTTAATTAAAGCCTATACTTTAAGTCCCACAACATAACATGTCTCTACACACTTAACAAAATTATGGTAAATGTTCAAGTGTTAATTTAAAAAGAATAACAATGTTTTGGGGTACCTAGACATAGAGTTAAGTTCTGATTTATGGACACCATTTAGATAAACATATTTACTACAACTTTTATGTTTTACACTAAGGTCAGATCCTAAGGCAAAGGGGTTATTTGTTTCATTTAAGAGAAAATGATTCAGCTATTTATAGAGAAAAGTACAGAAATTGGGCCTTAGTTGGTCTCAATTTTGAGGCATCAAATCATGAGCTATGGGTCTAATATTTGGATATGTTCTAGTTTAATATTTTGCTACAAGTTTTATGAATAGTGCTAAGGGTGATTATTTGGAACAAGTTAGAGTTATTGGCCAATTTAAAAAATGGGTTCAGTCAGCTATAAAAGGTTCAGCAGAACCAGGTTACAATATAGAGTTTACAAATGGTGTGGGGGACCATCCGACGGTATCTAGGTCTAGTTTTTGGTCAGTAGATAGTTCCATATGCTATCTACACTTTTTATGAAAACTACTTTTGGATTTGGTCACTAAAAGCATGGGTTTCTGATTGTGGAAAAACATGTGACAGAGGGCTTTGTCAGTTATAGATTTACAATAGTTACTTTGAGATGTGTTTTGACCTATCAAATCTCAATATGCTTGACTCAGTTTTGGTAGACCACAAGATATACATGTTATCTACACGTTTCAAGTTTCGACCTATGCTCAGATCTCATTCTAAATCAATGTTTTTATGTCTGCAATTTGGGGTGGTAAGAAACTAACACTCTTTAGAACAAATAGCTTATCTTGAGTTCTACTCAATGAGATCAGTTCAAACTAATTTTGTATGAAAGAAAACTTCAAAACTTAGGTATAGACATAAAATGCATACTTAGATCATTTTTCTACATTTAGGTACGATAAATCAAAATTTGGGACAAAAAGTTAAAACAGCCTATAAATCAGGCCTTTAAGGGTTTTGTATCCTAACTCATGGTGTGTCAAGATTTGGTCTAATTTTTTTGCATGCATGTGTTTTATACATAAACATCATAGTTTTAGAACTCATTTAAGTTGTCAAACTCAAGAATAACCACACGCAATCACACCTAATAACAAACCAAACATAAACAACCCCTATTTTGACCCTACACCGCCTTTTTTATTTACTTTTGGATTCTTCTTCTTAGATGTGTTTATAGAGATAAGTTGTGGGGTATTTTAGTATGAGGATAACAGAAAGTTTTAGTGGTTTACTTACTTATTTGGAGACCTAAAAATAGAGAATGGCCTATGAACTTGGCTTTAGTGCTCCTCTTTACTTCTCCTAGGCTCATTCTTCTCTCTCCTTTTTTCCTTCCTTCTTCTCCCAACCTTTGAAGAAACTCAAGAACACTCAAATCTGGTCTCTCTCTCTCTCTCTCTATATATATATATATATATATATGTATATATATATATATGGCCGAACAACTTGGGGAATAAAAGGGTTGTTTGGTCTTAGTTTTATAAGAGAAGAAGTAGTGGAAATAATTATTAATGTGTAAGTAAATTTTTGATTTTTCTTAATCCTCATTGGTTGCACGGGAGGCGGAGCCTTTTTAAGAAAAATTTTGTAAGAAAATTCAAATGGGGAAGTCGGCTATGGCAGGTTTGGGGAGGCTTAAAATCTAATTTTCCTTTAATTTGGGGTTTAGGTGAGGTTTTGGTATTATATTGTGCAAGAAAATATTTTAAAAATTAATTTGGTGTATGTTTTTGGTGTCTCTTCCTACTAAAATCTATTATTTTAGTTTGTTTATGATTAATTTAGTATTTCCATGAATTATCATAATTTTTATAGTAATTAATTAAATAGGTGTAAGCTTTTAACTCAAATTAAACTAATTTGACATGAATTGACTTTTTGACTTATTTTAGTGTGTAGAAATTTAAATAATGATTTGTTTACCTTTTTTGGCCTATTTTATTATATTATTATATATATTAATTATTTAGACAAACTTGAGTTATTATAAATCTTAATTTCTACAACTTTTTCTCATTTTAAGCTTAAAAAGGCAAAAAGTGACTTTTTTATGCACACATCCCAAGGTGGCTGCCCACTTAAGGGTATTTTTATTATTTTTATTGTTATTTTATATTTTTTTACTTAATTGTATTTACACATCTGACTTAGGGTGTCCATATGCCAAAATTTAAAATTTTAAGACTTTTTACTGTATTAGGTGCAAAATGGTTATTTTGCCCTAATTATGAGAAGTTTGATTTTTAATCTTATATTTCATGTTATTTACTTAATTTAGAATGTTAGGAGTCTTCTCTGAGTATTAGGTCTCTTTAGGGTTTTTGGAACGAATTAAAATTTTCGGGTGGAGTTAGGGTTTTCGATCTTCTAGTGACTTAAGACCTTGTCAGCTTACCGTTACTAATACTAAGGTTTGGGTTGGATCGCTACACGGTTGTTACAATTAGGGTTCGAACCAAGTTGTTACAAAATAAACATTTAATAACATAATTTTATATTATTCAGTCAGTGATTAGGTGGCTAAAGTTTTCACGTTCTCTAAAAATCTTAAGTCTAATTAAGAAAATTTTGAAGAACACGATAGATCAAACCCACACTTTGTTCGTGTTTAGCATTCGAGAATCAGTAGAAGGTTTGTGTCGGAGATTTGACTAGAAGTTAAAAATCGCAACAGATCGTTGACTGAAAATTATTGCAGCAATCGAAATTATCAAACCAGATTTTGAAATGTATAATCCTAAAACTAACTTTGGGAGTAATACCGAGTTTTATTTTGATTGTTTGATATAAAAAATTTTAATCTGGTGCCAATTTTGGCGTTTATCCATCAAGTTATTTTAACTAAAATTATAAACATAATTTTAGGATCTTGATATTTTGTCTCAACAATTGGTATCAGAACTATTTTTTATTATATATAATTTTATCATGGGTTTGTGTGAATTTAGATTGTGCTAACTTGGTTTTGTAAGCAATCTAATTCCGATTTTTAATGATCATTATTTATTTTGCATATTTAATTGAATAGTTTGAATTATGATTGTTAAATTAATATTTTTAACTACGAGCATTGACCGTGGTAGATTGATTGAGAACTGCTTAGAGATATAGAATTAATGTAAAAATAATTTTTTTCGATTTCATGTTTAAGTTTTTTTTTTAATTATATGTTATTAAAAAAAAATAAAGGGAGTTGAAGAAAGTCATCCTGCGGCACCAAGAGAAGCAAGTTTCGAGGGATTCGCAGAGTGGATCACAATGGATTGTCACGTGGCTATTAATTCCATACCCAATTCCATGGGTTTGATCATGATTATTATTCCAAGAATTCATGGCATTCATGGTTTATCATAGCGGAATCCACGTGGCCATCTTTTTGCAAACTGTGGTCTTGAAACAAAACCTAAATGGGTGACTCTGATGAGAACAACAATCAGGTGCATTGAATGGGATTACAGTCCATTCGGTCATATCATATTCATGGTGTGGTATGTTCAGTTTTAGTGTAACGTGAATCTCCATGGATTTCCTGAATGCACTTGAATAACTACATTGTATAACAAACAAGCAAAGCCAACGGAGCAGATCAAAGCTGCAACAAGCTATATGGCAGCGCGCAATGTGCGCACGGGTGGCGCAGTGTGCGCCCTGGTGCAGCAGCGCGGTGCGGTGCGGTGGGGCAGCAATGGTGTGTGGCCATGTAGTGACGACAACAATTTTTTAGTTGAATTGCGATTTGCAATAGCTGAATATTATAAGGTTTCTGATTGGTTGCAAAGTTATGACAGAATTAAAAGACTAAAATTTTAATTTTGACAGAATTGTAGGTTTTCTAATTGAATAAAAAGTCTTTGGTTAAAAAATTATAGATCGATCATAAAAGCTGGGATTTAATGCATTTATTAATTAATTTATTTAAATGCGTGAATACTTTTATTTCGATTTATTTATTCTGTTCAGTTTTAATTAATTTTGGTTAATTCAAAATTAATTTTTTTTTGTAACAGAAAAATAAAATAAAATTTTCTTTAATTAAATTTTTTAAAAGAAAATTTTAGAATTTTACTTTGTTATATTAAAACACGTTTAAAAATGATTTTCTTTTAAAAAAAAATCAGATATCTTGAAAAAACGTGACGGTTAATTTTAAATTTTTTGAATTAATTAAAAGGAGTTTAATTTTAATAAATTATTTTTTTGAAATATGTGTAACAAAAAATAAAATAAAATTCTTAGTTTTATTTCAAATTCATGTTTTTAAATAAATAGAATTTAAAAATTTTATTTGTTACACATAAAAACACGTAAAGATGGTTAAAAAATTAGATTCTTTTGCATCATGTCGTTTTTTAAAATAAAAAATTTATTTTAATTAAATAATTTTTATAACTCTAAAAAATATTTTAAAAACTAAGTGGATGAGGGAATTTATTTACAGATAAATTATGCAGTCTCCATCATTAGTTCGTAGGTGATGTAATTGATTTTATCAGTTGGCATTAGGGTCTTCCTCCCTATCGGACGAAATTAATTACGTGATCACCGCTACGGACCTCATTTAGAGATAATTCTAAGTAATTGTTAGTATGAATTATTTCTCTATTTGAAGGGTTTATTACGAGGCGATTGATTCGTGATTAAGTGATGGCTTACACTTAACTATAAATAATAATAATCTCTCAATCTGAGTTACTGCTATTATTTATTAGATCAAAATTATGTCAGCTGTTTAGTTTTACTTGGCAAGATCTATTACCTAGGTAATAAAATTAATAGACATTGGCTTATCTGGATAAATGATGAGTAGTAAATGTCTTTCCCATCGAGACACATTATTCACGGTGTACCAGGCTGTTGGCGAATTATTATTTTTTAAAATGGTAGAGGGATCGATTTTAAAAAAAAATTCAAAGTTTTTTACTTATCATAATTAATAATTTTTAATTATGTAATTATCAGAATTAAAATAACTTTCAATCCACTTGCGGCTATGCTTAAAGAAAATAAACTTACAAGACCTAGTTATGTTGATTGAAAAAAGAATTTGAATATAGTTTTAACTGTCGAGAGTATTTTTAGGAAGCCAGAAAATGTGTTTATTTTTAAAAAAGATTATTCATCTAAGCTGAAAGGCAAGAAGAAGAAAAGAGTTCAAAAACAGGATGATACAATTTTCAAGGTAGTTAGTGGGCCACTGACTAGTGTGAAAAAGCCGAAAGACAGACGTTTTTACTGCAACCAAACACGACACTGCAAAAAGAAATGTCCATTTATCTTCGTAAGAAGAACAACAAAAGTAATTTTTGTTAACTAATATTGGAAATATATTTAACGATGTTATTTACTGGTACCTGGTGTGTACATATAAACCAAACGTACCTTCATTAATAAACCAAACGTATCTTTGGCATTTACACCTTGGTCATATTAATCTAAAAAAGTTAAATAGACTGGTTAAAGATAAACTTTTGAATTCATTAGAAGTGGAGGTACTTCCAGTTTGTGAATCCTACTTGGAGGGTAAGATGACCAGGATGCCATTTTTAGCTAAAGGCTATAGAGTTAAAGAACCATTGGAATTATTTCACCTTGACATACGTGGACCTCCGACTATCAGGGCTAAAGGAGGCTTTAAGTATTTTGTCACTTTTATTGACGATTACTCAAGATAAGGATACATTTATTTGATGCACCGCAAGTCTGAATGCTTTGAGAAATTCAAAATATTTAAGGCGAAAGCGAATAAGCGACTAGGAAAATATATCAAGACACTTCGGTCTGACAGTGGTGGCGAGTACCTCTTTGGAGAGTTTAGGGATTATTTATCAGAGAAGGAGATTGTATCCCAGTTGACTGCACCGGGCACTCCACAACAGAATGGTGTAGCAAAAAGAGAGAATATGATTCTTATGGAGATAGTGAGGTCTATGATGAGTTATTTGGACTTACCCAATTTGTTTTGGAGATTTACAGTAGAGATAGCAGCTTATTTTTTGAACTTGGTATCTTCTACCACCACAGAATTATGGACTGGGCACAAGCTTAGTTTAAGACATATTTAAATTTGAGAGTGTCGAGCACACGTGCTGAAAGGGAACACGGATAAGTTGAAACTGAGAATGAAAGTTTGTTTCGTTGTTGGATATCCTAGGGGAACGAATGGTGGTTTATTTTATAATCCTAAGGATTAGAAGGTCATTATCCGTGCCAATGCTCGATTCTTGAAAGAGAAATATGGAATGAAACACAAGCCCAAGAGTAGATATATTTTGGAAGAGCTGAGATAAAATACTAGTAGTACGATAGAAGCGCCACGGGAAAGTGTTGTCGATATCTAATTGTCTCGTCATAGTGAAAGGATTATCGGGACACATGTAGATCCTGAACCAGATCAGGGCGCTACCATTAATATGCCGATTTCACAACCAGAGAAGAATGTGGGTAATGATGCAGAGGGTTCAGAATCAGCACAATGTGTCACTGCTAGTACAAAAATGCAAGTAGTTCCTCATTGTAGTGGGAGGGTTGTTCGTCAACTTGATCGATATATGTTCTTGGGAGAGTCTTTTGACAGGATCCTAGAAGAACTGGATACTAAATCCTGTAACTATAGTGAAGCATACCAAGTTAAAGACGTAGAATTATGGCAAAGAGTTATGAATTCAAAAATAGAGTCTATGTACTCTAGTCAGGTCTGAGAACTTGTAGAACCACTTAAAAGGATAAAATCTATCGGGTGCAAATGGATCTATAAGAGGAAGAGCGGAGTAGATAGAAAGGTAAAAACCTTCAAAGTTAGGCTTGTTGCAAAAGTGTTTACTCAGAAGGAAGGGATCGATAGTGAGGAGATTTTTCGCCAGTAGTCATGCTTAAGTCTATTCAAATTTTCTTATTCATTGCAACTCATTTCGATTACAAAATTTAAAAAATGGATATCAAGACAGATTTCTTTAACAGAAGTCTTGACGAGTATATCTATTTGGTATAACCAAACGGGTTCATAGCAAAGGGCTAGGAGCACATGTTGTGCAAGGTTAAGAGATCAATTTATGGACTTAAACTGGAATCTATGTCTTGGAACACTCAGTTTGATCAAGCCATTAAGTCTTATGATTTTGATCGAAGTCCTGACGAGTCTTGCATGTACAAGAAGCGTGATGAAAGCGTAGTAGTGTTTTTAGTACTTTACGTGGTTGATATTTTGCTCATCGAAAATGATATGGGGGTGTTGTCTTCGATGAATGTATGGTTATCCAATAAGTTCAATATGAAATACTTGGGAGAAGCTAGTCACATCCTTGGGATTAAGCTTGTGCGAGATCAGAAATAAAGCATGTTGGGTTTATCACAAGCCACTTATATCGATACATCCTTATTCGTTTTAGTATGCAAGAGTCCAAGAATGAGTTTATCTCTTTTAGGCATGGAATCACTCTATCCAAGGATCAGTGCCCTAAGACAACAATTGAGATAGAGAAGATGAAGGTGGTTTCTTATGTTTCGGTAGTAGGAAGCATCATCTATACTATGCTTTGAATTAGATCTGACATCTATTTTACCATTGGCAAGGTTAGCAGATATTAGTATAATCCGGAGCAGAAACATTAGACAGCGGTAAACATATAATCAAGTACCTGAAAAGGACTAGGGATTATATGTTGGTTTACCAGGCGAATG
Source organism: Heliamphora exappendiculata (assembly GCA_034768845.1). Lineage (NCBI taxonomy): Eukaryota > Viridiplantae > Streptophyta > Magnoliopsida > Ericales > Sarraceniaceae > Heliamphora > Heliamphora exappendiculata. The sequence goes on along the minus strand of JAOTRH010448613.1, from coordinate 39,142 downwards.
GTCTAGTACCATTTGGGTACACAAACTCGAATTTTCAGTCAAATAAGAATTTTTGAAAGTATACCATGAGATATGTGTTTATGTACATTGAGCGTAAATATTACTTGATACGAGAGATTATATAGATGGGTGATGTTGTTGTGACCAAGATTGTATCAGGAGACAATCTTGTAGATCATTTTACAAAAAGCTTACCCACTAAGACTTTTGACAGTCATGTAGAGGGAAAAAGTGTTAGATGTATGGCAGTATAATTTTGAGTATAAGTGGGAGATTGTTAGGATTGTATGCTAAAAATAATAATTTTGGTTTTAGTATTTTATTTTATTTTTTAATAAAATTAGTTTTTTTATTTTATGAGAATCTTAATGAGCAATATATGCATTTCATTATTTATTTAATGTTATGCATGTATATCTTTTATTCTACATAGTATTTAATATGGTGTGTAGAGTTTAGTTTACACATGGAAGACTAGATTATCGGTTCTTGTAAAATATAAGTTTTTAGTTCATAACTTAAATAGAATTGGGCACACCATCAGTACGGCTATAGCACAATATTTTAGTAGAATTATTTTGATTACGGGAAACAATAATTATTTCGACAATTATTTCGACTTATTGTGTTAGTATACTTTGTGTATACTAAACAGGACCAAGTTGGGGTAATTAATTTTGTACTGATTTTATAAATAAAATTGCACTCTATAGTTATTATGAGTGTTTATACTCTTTATCTCGAAATAATTATTATTTAGGTATATTTAATATATATTATTTTGATTCATTAGATGATGTGATCTTGTATGAGTCTATAATTCCGGTGAGTTGGATAGCGATATGAATTATATGGTGGATATTAATTATTGACGGGATCCACATCCTAAAAAAATTAGGATTGATGATACCCATTAAAGAAGTTTTATAAGTTTTGACTGAGTTAAACTCTGTAAATGGATTTTATAATCTGGCAGTCAAAGAAGTTAAGCAGAAGGTTTTAAGAAATTTTTAAAGAAGTCGATTAAATATAATTCTGAGTAATTTAATTTAATCGGCGGGTATTTGTAATCTTAACGTGGGGAGAATAAATAAACATTTAATAACACGAGCTCGAATACTACAATTTTGAAAATAAAGTTGGGAGTGCAATTATAATTCTTTAGTGGAATGAATTATAATTTATATTTTTATGAAATTACTTATGGGTTGAGACATAATTTCATAATTACATTGAAGCCCGTGTCTTATTTACTCCACAAGTTCCTACTGTAGCATATTTATATGCTGTTATAAAACCTGACGCCATAATTTAATTTAAATTATTCAGCCAGTAATTAGGTGCTAGGGTTTTCACGTTATCTGAAAATTCTAAGTCTAATCAAGAAGATTTTAAAGAACATAATAGATCAAAGCCCACACTTTGTTCGTTCTTAGCATTCAAGAATACAACAGAAGGCTTGTGTCGAAGATTGTACTAGAAGTAAAAAACTACGGCGGATCGTTGGCTATTGTTGCAGCAACCGAAATCATCAAACTAGATTTTAAAAGGTATAATCCTAAAACTAACTTGGGAGTAATACCAGGTTTTATTTTGATTGTTTGATATCAAAAGTTTTAATATGGAGCCATTTTTAGCATTTGCTCGTCCAGTTATTTTTGACTAAAATCATGGACATAATTTTAGAATCTTTGCAGTTTGCCCCAAGACGAGGTTTGTAGCTTCCTTGAGCTAGCAGGTTATTATCGAAGATTCATCTAGGATTTCTCTAAACTAGCCAAACCAATGACAAGATTGACAAAGAAAGGGGTGCAGTTTGAATGAAGCTGTAAGTGTGAAAGTTCTTTCCAAGAGCTTAAGAAAATGTTGACTAGTGCTCCTATCTTGGTCATATCGAGCGATATGTCGGGTACACTATTTATTGTGATGCATCAAAGGAAGGGTTAGGATGCGTGCTCATGTAGGATGGTAAGGTGGTAGCTTATGGATCAAGCCAACTCAAGCCGCATGAATGGAATTACCCCAAACATGACTTGGAACTCATAGCGGCTGTTTTTGCGTTGAAGTCTTGGAGACACTACCTTTACGGTGACAAGTTCAAGCTCTTCACTAACCATAAGAGCTTAAAGTATCTGTTCCCTCAAGGGGCCCTAAATGCGAGACAACGTTAATAGATAGAGTATCTAGAAGACTATCACTTCACCTTGTCTTATCATCCCGAAAAAAGCAAACATTCTAGTAGACGCACTGAGTAGAACGACAAGGGGTGAGTTGGCGTGTATTGCAAGTCAAAGATGGAAAATGTTAGAGGCCCTTAGAGAGTTCCACTTGCAATCCCCAGGTTAAAAGGAGGGATCCTATTCCGTTCTCTCCATAGCCACTTCAAATCAACACTAGCAGATGTAGGAAACCCAAAGATATGATCAAGAGGCCGAGTTCTTTAGAAGGTGCTTGATTACTAAAGAATCAAAACCTGGATTGGCAACGGACAAAAATAGATGAGTATCCTTCTAAGTCTGACTATTTGTATCAGTGGTTAACGAATTACGGGAATATGTCCTAAAGGAATTTCACCGATTACCATTTTCGGTCCATCCGGGAGGAACGAAGATGTAGCATAACTTAAAGCGACAACATTGGTGGAGCAGCATGAAGAAGGACATGGCAAACTTTGTGGCTAGATGTCTAACTAGCCAACAGGTTATAGCTGAACACTAGAAATCAGGAGGTACCTTACAACCTTTGGAGATACTAAAAAGGAAGTGGGACCACATGACCATGCATTTCGTCACCGGATTGCTAAGATCGCCTCAAGGGTATGACGGCATATGGGTCAGAGTGGATCGCCTCACGAAGACTGCCCATTTTCTACCTGTTCGGTCATCCGAGAAATTTGAGACTCTGAGCCAGAAGTATATCCGTGAGAATGTACACCTTCACAGAATAACAATTTCCATTGTATCCAACAAAGACCCGTGCTTCACCTCCAGCTTTTGGCAAAGTACACTACCTGCTTTGGGAATGGAGCTCTGCTTTAGCACCGCATTTCACTAGCAAATCGTCGGACAATCTGAATACACCATTCAGACCCTTGAAGATATGTTATGAGCCTACGCCATGGACTTTAAAGGAAACTAAGAGAGACATTTGCTGCTGGTCAAATTCGCTTATAACAACAGCTACCAAGCCAGCATTGGTATGCTTTATATGAGGCATGTGGTACCGGGATTTAGGATTTGGTTAAAAAAATAAGGAATTCCAGATTTATGTTGAAAATATTTTAACATCTTAAAATTCAAAAGATTTAGAAAACCCTTTTTGTTGAAAAATAGAGTTGCCACTTGATTTTGAGAAAAATTAAGAAAAATAGAAGTGAGCCACTGATCTTTAAAATGTTTAATTAGAGAAAATAAGGGTCCGGGGGCTAAGGTACAAATCGGGAAAGGTGTTAGGCACCTCATTCGCCCAATTGCAAGGTTGGCCTCTACTAATCATCATCGACTCTTAATTAGGGTTTTCAAGTGCATGAAAATCCAGAAAATAGAGACAAAGAGAGAATATCCAAAATCAAATAATGAAAATACATAGCATAGATATATAAAACACCAAACAAAGCATAAAAGAAATTCTAGATCCTAAGGCATACCATCTTTAACTAAAGGATTCATGAAGTACACTGCATGCGAAGAGCAAGGAATGAAACTAGCTAAGTTAATCTGATAAGTCCTAATGACATGGAAGGCTAAGCTAAGGATACATAATAAGCACATTTTAATTTCCAACAAAAAGCGAACAATTCTAAGGAATTTTAAGTCCTAATAATGCAGGAATACTAAAACAGCATATCCACAGAATACTAAAACAGAATATCCAGATTGCATACTAGATGATTAACAGAATATCCACAGAATACTAAAACAGCAAAACAGGCTACTAGAACAGCACAAAGGTTGCGGCCGCAACATTTGGATGTTAGGTCGTAAGGAAAGATGGAGACAAGGTTGCGGGCGTGAGGATCAATGTTGCAACCGCGAAGATGTGAGTGCTAGAACATTGCGGCCGCAACATTGATTGTTGTGACTGCAAGGAATGTAAGCACTGTTTTTCTGAATTTTGGTAAACAGTGTGTTGGGAGCAAGCATGTGATATGTGGAATCAACTATGTGTTAGGGTTATGTACTAAAAACTAGGTTTGGATTTTTGGTATTATTTTCATTTATTAATAAAAACTATATTTCTATTTTAATGAGAATCTTTATGAGTAATGTATGCGTTTCATTATTTATTTAATATTGTGCATGGGTGTCTTTTATTATACATAGTTGTCACGCCCCAAACACTAGGGTCACACAAAGGCTACCAAAACACCCATTTAACAAAAATAGGTTTACAGTTGGAACACCATCAACTATAAAATATTACAACATTTAGATAAAGATTCCCAAGTTTGTCTCTCACAAACAAAAATCAGGCAAATTCATACATGAATAAATATATCGCCGAAGCATACAAAACCAGCCTTCTGAAACAGGCATCACATGTATAAGTACATGCCCAAAACAGGAAAACTACAGCAAGCTCTCCATCACAACAAGCATCTAGGTCAACTCCACATGGTCACCTGAAAATGTTTTTACAGCAAAATCCCACACCGTGAGCTGAAGCTCAATAAAAAAAGATAATAAAGCTGTAAAGTAGGCTATGCAATCATACACACACGGGCTCAACCACAGGAGCCAAAAAGGTTTTCCTCTAAAAAATTACAGATTTTCCACCAAGCCAATACGGGCCTCAAAATTGTTTTATCTCATAAAGCTCACATTTCATCCTTCAAACTATACAGATCATCCCAACAGATAACATGCCACAATTAAGGAGAAGCTGTAATAAAATAGTAATCAAAACATGACATTTGTTCACCCGAATCATACAACCGGAATCAAAATATTATTTTTTCACTCGGAACACACAACCGAGGAAAACACAGTAAAATAAGATCCTATGTACCGACTCAAGACAAAGGCAACAACTATAGACTCATGCCCATTACACTAGTCCTGAACCACTTAAGGCCTGCTAGGTAATGACAAGTTCTATACGATGTTACAACAACATAACCACTCAAAAGATAACCCGCTTCTTTACGGCTTGCTGCGACCGATGGATGAAGCATAACCAAACCACGACTCGCTTCTTTACGAATTTTCATGACCGATGGACGAAGTTAACCAATACCACGTTTACGGGGATTAACCTGAGGGACCGCTGCGAACCCACTCTGCGCACGTTTTTGGACTTTCACCAAGGAGCAATGGGAGCCTAACTCATCACAAACACACTCATTGTTCCGGTACATCTATGGATAACATTTAAAACCCATAAAACGATTTTACATCGTATGTATATAAAAGGGATTCCATCCATCAACATGGAGATCTACAAGCATGTAACAATATAATTTCAATAAAATTGAGACTCAACCCCAAGGGTTAGCTCCAATCCTCTACAAACATATTTTTTATAAAAACATCTCATTTTCAAAGTTCCTTTTGAAAACCACAAATTTCAACACATCCGAATCATGTATAAAATTGAGAGAAGGCATAAAACCCACTTTTACCCATAAATCAAGGTTTAAAACATGTAAACATTTCATGCATTTCTACTCGATGAAAAAACGTATAATTACATATGTTACCCTTTTAACTGCAGTAGTCTAGAATCCTACCTCAAAGAGCTAAAAGTTCGATACCTCAAAATCCAACCTTGTCGAAACGAGAATCCGTCCGGATGGATGTGAAGCCCACGTCGTCGACAACAAGGATCTGCTGTCCAACCGCGAAAAACTAAGCCCCGGGCAACCCGAAAGCTAGATAGAAGGTAGAGAAAAGGAATAGAGAAAGAGATTTGCTTGAAAATAGATATTTTGAGCCTCAAAAGATATTTATGACCTTCTATAGAAATTCGCGCCCAGGATCCACTGCTTAAGCTCCTAAGCACCGCTCGAGCGGACCCCTTGCCAACATAGGCCCTGCCATACCACTGCTCGAGCGCCCAAGAACTGCTCGAGCGGAACCCACTCTAAGCCACGCTCTGCCACTACCTCGCTCGAGCACACACACACCGCTCGAGCGGTCACATCTCGGGCCAACACTCTGCCACCAGCCCGCTCAAGCGAGCTACCCACTGCTCAAGGGTCATCGCTGGGAGAGAAAATTGAAAAAGGTAACCTAAATCGAACCCCCGCATGCTAAACACGTATAGCACCTATATAAAATTTGCTGTTCTACACTGAAAACATAAACCATGCAACACAGAGATACATATATGGAAAAAAACGCATCAACATATATAAAGTTCTCATAAAGTGACGGGTCAAGGTCTCACAACTCTCCCCCCTTAAGGAATTTCTCCCCCAAAATTCACAACAAGGTCCTGAGATAAACAGGTCTGGATATCTAGCACGCATCCCAGACTTAAGCTCCCAAGTCGCTTCTTCAACCCCACGATGAAGCCACATAACCTTGACATAAGCAATTGTCCTCTCCCACAACACCTGCTCCTTTGTATCAAGAATCGTCACCAGATGCTCCTCATAAGTGGCATCCGCATCAACCCGCAACTCAGCCAAATCTAACACATGATAAGGATCAGGCTCATACCTCCGAAGCATAGAAACGTGGAACACATTATGCACAGATGCTAACTGAGGTGGCAAAGCTAAACGATACGCAACCTTTCCAACTCTGTCAAGGATCTCAAAAGGTCCAATGAAACACGTGATCTCCCACAGCAAATTTCGAAGGTCGTCTCCTCTGATCCGTATAACTCTTTTGGCGACTCTGTGCCGTCAAAAGGCGTTGATGTACCACTATAATCTTCTCCGTCGTTTCTCGCACCATGTCGGGTCCTAAGACTGTGGTCTCTCCTACATTCGGCCAACATATGGGTGATCTACACGATCTACCATACAAAGTCTCATACGGTGCCATCCCAATACTGGACTGATAGCTGTTGTTGTATGCAAACTCTGCCAACGATAGATGATCCTCCCAAGAACCTCTGAAGTCTAGAACACAAGCCCTTAGCATATCCTCCAGAATCCGTATAGTCCTCTTAGAGTGGCCATCTGTCTGGGGGTGAAAAGCAGTACTAAACATCAAGTTTGTCCCCAAAGCCTCTTGAAGACTCTGCCAAAAGCGCGATGTGAAGCACGGGTCTCTGTCAGAAATAATAGACACTGGTACTTCGTGCAACCGTACATCTCTCTGACATACAACTCACTCAATCTCTCCACTGAATCCTTTACGCGGATGGAGAGAAAATGTGCAGACTTCGTCAACCTATCGACCGCAACCCATACGGCGTCGTGTCCCCTAGGTGAGCAAGGAAGTCCTGACACAAAGTCCATCGTGACGTTCTCCTACTTCCATTCAGACACTGGTAACGGCTGTAACAATCCTCCCAATTTTTGGTGCTCAGTCTTTACCTGCTGATAGGTAAGGCACCGTGAAACAAATTGAAGCACGTCCTTCTTCATTCCTGTCCAATAAAACTGACGACGTAAGTCATGGTACATCTTCGTGCCTCTAAGATGCACTGCAAGGCGTGAATGATGACACTCATGTAATAGATCAGCTCGACATGACTCTGGCACAAACAGCCTCCCTGCTATTCTCAGACTCAAATTTGATCCCACAACCTATCCTGTTGTATCCTCTCCACTAGCAACACGATCCCGTATCATCTGAGCTTCCTGGTCCGTCTGCTGGACCTCTAGCACACGTGCTATCAATGCTGGTTGAGTAAGTACTGAGAACAAGGTAGCGCCTGCCACTGTCTCTCCAAGACACAAATCAAACTTCCCAACATCTCTAAGCATATCCCACTCACGTATAGCTACAGAAGCTAACGACCCGTGAGATCTCCTACTAAGAGCGTCAGCCACCACATTGGCCTTCCCTGGATGGTACTACAAGTCAAAGTCGTAATCCTCCAACAACTCCATCCACCGTCGTTGGCGCAAATTCAGGTCCTTCTGCAAAAACAAGTATTTTAAGCTCTTGTGATAAGAGAAAATCTCAAAATGCTCACCATAAAGATAGTGACGCCATGTCTTTAAGGCAAAGACCGTAGCTTCCAACTCCAAATCGTGTGTCGGGTAGTTCTTCACATGCGTCTTCAATTGTCGAGAACCATAGGCTACAACCTTTCCTTCCTGCATCAGGACACAACCCAAACCATCATGTGAAGCGTCACAATATACTGTATAACCCAAGCCTCGCTCTGGGATGATCAACACTGGCGTGCTAGTCAATCTCGTCTTCAGCTCCTGGAATGCTAACTCACAGGACTCATTCCATACAAACACAACTCCCTTTCGTGTCTGACGCGTCATTGGTGCAGCAAGTCTTGCAAATTCCTTCACAAACTGCCGACAGTACCTTGCTAAACCCAGAAAACTGTGAATCTCAAAAACATTCTTCTGTCGCTCCCAGCCTGTCACAGCATTTGTCTTAGATGAATCCACTGATACCCCGTCTGATGACACAACGTGTCCCAAAAATCTTACTTCAGACATCCAAAACTCACACTTCTCGAACTTTGCGTACAAGCGATGCTCTCTCAAAATCTGTAGCACGATTCGGAGGTGACCCTCGTGTGTCTCCCTAGTGGGTGAATATATCAGAATATCATCCACGAACACCACTACAAAACTGTCCAAATACTGATGGAGGATCCAGTTCATTAAACTCATGAACGTGGCTGGCGCATTCGTCAGACCGAACGGCATAACCAGAAACGCGTAGTGACCATAGTGAGTCCAAAAAGCGGTCTTCGCTATGTCCTCGTCCCTAATCCTCAACTGATGGTACCCCGATCTCAAGTCAATCTTCAAGAAGAAGCTCGATCCATTCAACTGATCAAACAAATCATCTATCCTCGGCATCGAATACTTATTCTTCACTGTCACCTGATTCAGCTTCCGGTAGTCGATACACAAACACAAGGATCCATCCTTCTTCTTTGCAAAAAGAGTAGGGGCTCCTCATAGCAAAGTACTTAGACGTATAAACCCCATGTCTAGCAACTCCTGAAGCTGTATCTTGAGTTCACGTAACTCAGCGGGTGCAAAATGATAAGACGGTATAGATATGGGAGAAACTCCAGGAACTAGATAAATGGAGAACTCTACCTCACGACTCGGCGGCAACTCAAACAGATCGTCGGGAAAGACATCTGAGTAGTTGCAAACCACCAGAGGTAACTCTCCCCGAACTCTTACCTCCTTATCCAACCTAAGGGCTGAAAAAGGGAAACCCAGGTTTCCCTGGTTTCGCACAGCGCCCGGCATAGACCTTAAACTCTCATCCTGGTCTCCCACAAAGAAAAAATAATCTCCCACCGGGGTACAAATCGTTACCCTCCGTCGATCGCAATCGATAAAGGCACGATAGGTGGTCAGCCAATCCATCCCTAAGATGACATCAAACGTGGTCATGTCTAGAATAACAAGGTTAAACTCTAAACAACGACCGACGACTTCCAACACACATGATCTACAGACAAGACTCAACTTTACACTCTCACTGACAGGGGTCTCTACATTCATCGTACCACCGAACCAGTCCATTTCCAACCCCAAGGAAGATACAAATGCAGACGAGATAAACGAATCTGATGCTCCGGTGTCTGTGAGAACACTGGGCCATGATCTAAAGGCTAGAAAAATACCTCGGATCATGGAGGTGGTAGCTGTAACATCGGGCACGACCGGTGCTCTAGATGAACTAGGATCTACAAGCCCATATGCCCTGGTCGGTCCACTGCGGTTTTGAATTACAGACTATCTACCTGATTGCATCGATGCACCCCCTTCTGCAAATCTGGACGTCTGAGCTATAGACTGCTGATACGTCTATCATCCCTGGCTAGATGGAACAACTGGTGCTCCTGCTGTGCTCTGAATACTCCCTCCATGAGGAGAGTTCCTCCGAATGTGTCTAGACTGCCCACACTCAAAACATACTAGTGGTCCTCTCTCTAACGCATGCGACTGTGACTGTGCCTGAATAGGCACTGCACTTCGGCACTCCGACGCACGATGTCCTGGCCGCTGGCATCTATGACAAAGAGCCCTCTGATCCGACTGTCCCGTTGAGACTACGGGATGTGTGGATGCAGAAGACTGTGGCTGATATGACCCCACCAGATGAGAACTCGAACTAGATGTCCGTTGGCGCTTGTCTTTGCGTCCCCGGGACTGTGCAGTCCCCTGTCCTGCTGACTCCTATTGTCTCTGTCCCTACACATCTCAGACAAGGTGTCCTCCACCTTCATGGCCATCTGTACCAACTCAGTGTAGACCTGCATCTGAAATGTTGCCACTTTGTCCCTGATAGTAGGCCTTAAACCCCTCTCAAATCTGTTTGCCTTGAATTGATAAGTAGCTATGATCTCCTATGCAAACCAGGATAAGCTAGTGAACTTAGCCACATACTCCACAACTGACATTGTTCCATGAGTCAGAAATAGGAAATCCTCTCTGTAGCGATCCCTCAAAGTTGCTGGAAAGTATTTCTCCAGAAATACCCTTGTGAATGCCTCCCAAGTGCTTTCCACGGTGGTCTTAGCAAACTTCCACCACATATGAGCACTCCCTCTCGGCTGGAAGGCGGCACATATAGTCCCTCAGATCATCTTCCTCAATCTGAAGCAAATCCAAAATCCTGGTAACTAGCTCTAGCCACTCAGTGGCAACCGTGGGTTTGGGATCTCCAGAAAAGGTAGGAGGGTCCAGATGGCGAAACTCACGCATCACGACCGTTGCCCTCGGCTCGGGTACACTCTCCCTTTTCCTAGTGGCCTCAGCCAGTTGCCAGATGGAGTCGACCATCTCATGCAACAGATCTCCCTCGCCAACAGGTCCTTAGGGTGTATTAGCATCCCCAACATCTGGGACTGGAACGTCCCTTTGGCCAGCACCATGGCCACGGCCTTGACCTCGACCTCGGCCTCGTCCTCCCCATGTGGACATAAGTTTATACGAAAGCAATATAACAGGATACGCATTCCTACAACATGTTATTGCTAACGTAAAAGACATATCACATATAAGCATGTTAACACATAGCCACTTAGATCATGTCATCACATATCTCACATACCGAGGAGAACCAACAAGAAAGACTCATCTATTTGAATAACCTACTCAGATTCCTAGCTAGAAATCACGTCCGCAAAATGCGTCTCTAACTTGGCTTCCAAGTTTGTCAATCTAAACGCCCGAAGGCAAGACTAATCAATCCTAAGGTCCAACTTCCATGCCCACGTATACATCACAAGCTATCATGTTATGTTAGGAAAACGCTGTAACACATGCAATCAAGCACACATACATCCTCACAAGGTGATGTACCCTCTCTCCCATGGCTCATAGGTATTCAAACCCAGAGCTCTTATACAAAGTTGTCGTGCCCCAAACACCAGGGTCACGCGAAAGCCCACCTAAACACCCATTTAACAAAAATAGGTTTACAGTTGGAACACCATCAACTATAAAATATTACAACATTTGGATAAAGATCCCGAAGTTTGTCTCTCACAAACAGAAATCATGCTAACTCATACATGAATAAATATATCGCCGAAGGCGTACAAAACCAGCCTTCTAAAATAGGCATCACATGTATAAGTACATGTTCAAAACAGGAAAACTACAACAAGCTCTCCATCACCACAAGCATTTAGGTCAACTCCACATGGTCACCTAAAAATATTTTTACAGCAAAATTTCACACCATGAGCTGAAGCCCAATATGAAAAGATAATAGAGTTGTAAAGCAGGCTATGCAATCATACACACACGGGCTCAACCACAAGAGCCAAAAAAGTTTTCCTCTAAAAAACCATAGATTTTCCACCAAGCAAATACGGGCCTCAAAATGGTTTTATCTCATAAAGCTCACATTTCATCCTTCAAACTATGCAGATTATCCTAACAAATATCATGCCACAGTTAAGGAGAAGCTGTAATAAAACAGTAATCAAAACATGACCTTTGTTCACCCGAATCATACAACCAGAATCAAAATATTATTTTTTCACTCGGAACACACAACCGAGGAAAACACAGTAAAATGAGATCCTATGTACCGACTCTACCAACTCAATACAAAGGAAACAACTTTAGACTCCTGCCCATTATCCTAGTCCTGAACCACTTAAGGCCTGCTTGGCAATGACAAGTTCTATACGATGTTACAACAACATAACCACTCAAGTGATAACTTGCTTCTTTACGGGTTGCTGCGACCGATGGACGAAGCATAACCAAACCACAACTCGCCTTTTTACGGATTTCCATGACCGATGGACGAAGTTAACCAATACCACGTTTACGGGGATTAACCCGAGGGACTGCAGCGAACCCACTCTGCGCACGTTTTTGGACTTTCACCAATGAGCAATGGGAGCCTAACTCATCACAAACACACCCATTGTTCCGGTACATCTATGGATAACATTTAAAACCCATAAAACGGTTTTACATCGTATGTATGTAAAAGGAATTCCATCCATCAACATGTAGATCTACAAGCATGTAATAATATAATTTCAATAAAATTGAGACTCAACCCCAAGGGTTAGCTCCAATCCTCTACAAACATGTTTTTCATAAAAAACACCTCGTTTTGAAAGTTTCTTTTGAAAATCACAAATCTCAACACATCCAAATCGTGTATAAAATCGAGAGAAGGCGTAAAACCCAATTTTACCCATAAATCAAGGTTTAAAACATGTAAACAACATTTCATGCATTTCTACCCGGTGGAAACAAGTATACTTACATATATTACCCTTTTAATAGCAGTAGTCTACAATCCTACCCCAAAGAGCTAAAAGCTCGACGCCTCAAAATCCAATCTCGTCGAAACGAGAATCCGTATGGATGGATGTGAAGCCCACGTCGCCGACAACAAGGATATGTTGTCCAACCACGAAAAACTAAGCCCTGGGCAACCCAAAAGCTAGATAGAAGGTAGAGAAAAGGAAGAGAGAAAGAGATTTGCTTGAAAATAGAAATTTTGAGCCTCAAAAGATATTTATAACCTTCTATAGAAATTCGCACCCAAGATCCACCGCTTGAGCGCCCAAGCACCGCTCGAGCGAATCCCTTACCGACATAGGGCCTACCATACCACCGCTCGAGCGCCCAAGAATCGCTCGAGTGTACCCCACTCCGAACCACGCTCTGCAACTACCCCGCTCGAGCGGTCACATCTCAGACCATCACTTTGCCACCAGCCTGTTCGAGCGAGCTACCCACCGCTCGAGCGGTCATTGCTGGGAGAGAAAACTGAAAAAGGAAACCAAAATTGAACCCCCGCATGCTAAACACGTATAGCACCTATATAAAACACGCTGTTCTACAACGCAAACATAAACCATGTAACACAGAGATACATATATGGAAAGAAACGCATCAACATATATAAAGATCTTATAAAGAGACGGGTCCAGGACTCACAATAGTAATTAGTCTGGTGTGTACAGTTTGGTTTACACACGAAAGATTAGATTAAAGGTTAATGTGTAATATAAGTTTTTGGTTCACAATTTAGAGGGAATTAGGCAAACTATCGGTACGACTGTAGCACAGAGTTTTAGTAAACATGTCTCGGTTATGGGGAACAGATAATAGTGTCGTCTATTATTTCGACTCGTTGTGCTAGTACACTTTGTGTGTATTAAACAGGACCACGTTGAGTTAATTAATTTTATACTGGCTATATAAATTAACTCACACTTCATGGTTATTATGAGTACTTATGCTCTTAATTCTGAAATAATTATTTATTTGTGTATATTTAATATTTGTTATTTTGATTCATTAGAGGGTGCAATCCTGTACGGGTCAATAATTTCGGTGAGTTGGATAACGATATTAATTATATAGTGAATATTAATTATTGATAGAATTCACGTCCCGATTAGTCGGGATTGACGATACCCTCTTGAGGAAGCTTATAAGTTTTGACTGAGTCAAACCATGTAGGTGAATTTTATAATCTAGCAGTCAAATAAGTTAAGTGGAAGGATTTAAGAATTTTTTAAAGAAACCGATTAAATATAATTGTCAGTAATTTAATTTAACGGATATTAGTAATTTTAACGTGGGGTGAATAATAAGAATTTAATAACAAGAACTCGAATAATTAGTTTTGAGAATAAATATGAGAGTGCAATTATGATTATTTAATGGAATAAATTATAATTTATGTTTTATGAAATTGCTTCTGGGTTGAGGCAGCATTTCATAATTAGATTAGAAGCCCATATCTTATTTACTCCATAGGTCCCCGATGTTGCCTATTTCTATGCCATTATAACCCTAGCCGCCAGATGATATATTCATGTAATCTTTTAGGGTTTTCAAGTAACGTGAGAACTAGAACTAGAAGAGATAGCTAGATTGGAGCATGAAGAATTTAAGCCCACACTTAGTTCGTGTCTTCGACATTCGAAAATACAACAGAAGATCTGAACGGAGAAAATATTGCCAGTTGATTGCCGTGTTGATCTTTGGATTCAACTTCAAGAACAGAAACACGATGAAACCAGTGGAATTGAGCAAGTATAATCCCTATTTTACCTTGTGGGTGCACCCAATTTCTGTTTCGGGGATCGAGTTTAGTTTTATTCATCCCGTATGGTTTTCATCCGGACAGTTTCCCCATATGTCCAGACGATTCAGCACTGCACAGTTTTATTTTATATTGATCCTGTGCCGCTCCGCATGTTTGATTCCATTTGTATGCACCATAGGATGCCTAGCGCACTAGGGTTTGAAAAACCTAAGACGCCTTCTAGACTTAGTATGCATGAGAAGCAGGGCTTGAAACATAGGATGCCTAGTATACTAGGGCTTGGGAAACTTATAACGCCTTCTGAACTTATGGTCCTGAGAACTAGGGCATGGAAAACCTAAGATGCCTTATGGACTTAGGATGCCTGAGGAGCAGGGTTTGGGATGCCTAGCGCACTAGGGCTTGGAAACCTAAGACGCCTTCTAAACTTAGGGTGTTTGAGGAGCAAGGTTTTGACAAACCTAAGGATCGTATCATGAACTTAGGACCTAGACAACGCTTCGCATATGACTAAAATTTGAAAAGGCATTACCTGACGCATTTGGGCTTAAAAAACGTAAGGGTCATCTCACGAATCTAGGACCTAGACAACGCTTAACATATGACTAGAGTTTTAAAACAGGGTTTGCTTGGCGCACCAAGACTTAGGGTGCCTAGCTCACTAGGGCTTGATAGACCTAAGATACCTTCTGAACTTAGGAACATCTAGATAACACTTAGCATATGACTAGGATTTGAAAAAGGGTTTGCGTGGTGCACCAGGGCTTAGGGTGCCTAGCTCACTAGGGCTTGAGAGACCTAAGACGCCGTATGAACTTAGGAATACTTAGACAATTATTCGCATATTGCTAGGGTTTTGAAACAAGATTTTCTTGGTACACTAGGATTTAGGGTGCCTAGCTCATTAGGGCTTGAGAGACGAAAGACACCTTCTAGACTTTGGGTGCTTAGATCACTAGGGCTTGGAAAACATAAGATACCTAGGGCACTATGGCTTCGGAAACCTAAGACGCCTTCTAGACTTAGGGTGCCTGAGAAGCAGGGCTTGAAACATAAAGAAGATGAGATAGAGAAGATGAAGGCAGTTCCTTATGCTTCGGCAGTAGAAAGCTTAATGTATGCCATGCTTTATACTAGACCTAACATTTACTTTGCCGTTGGCATAGTTAATCGATATCAGTTTAACCCAGGACAGGAGTATTGGACTGCGATAAAGAATATATTCTAGTACCTGAAATTGACTAAGAATTATATGTTTGTTTACTAGGCAGATAGTCTAGTACCTTTGGGGTACACAAACTCAAACTTTCAATTAGACAAAGATTCTCGTGAGTCTATCTCAGGTTATATGTTTACCTTGAAAGGTAGAGCTATAAGTTGGAGGAGTATAAAGCAGTTCTGCATTGCTGATTCCACCATGGAGGCCGAGTACGTGGTAGTTTCTGAAGCAGCCAAGGAGGCCGTTTGGCTTAAGAACTTCCTGTTGAATCTAGATGTGGTGCCTTCAATCTATTACACTTGGTAGTGACAATAGTGGAGCAGTTGCAAACTCGAAGGAGCTAAGAGTCTACAAGAAAGGAAAGTACATTGAGCGTAAGTATCACCTGATGCGAGAAATCATACAAAGGGGTGATGTTGCTGTACCAAGATTGCATTAGGGGACAACCTTGTAGATCCTTTTACAAAGTTCCTACTGGCTAAGACTTTTGATAGTTATGTAGAGGTTAAGGGAGTTAGATGTATGACAGCATAATCTTGAGTACAAGCGGGAGATTGTCGGGGTTGTATACTAAAAATCATGAATTTTGTTAGTTTAAGTGTTTAATTTTATTTTAATAAAATGATTTTTTCATTTTATGAGAATTTTAATGAACAATGAATACAATATAATTTCTTTCATGTTATGCATGATTGTCCTTTATTT
Organism: Heliamphora exappendiculata; assembly: GCA_034768845.1. Lineage (NCBI taxonomy): Eukaryota > Viridiplantae > Streptophyta > Magnoliopsida > Ericales > Sarraceniaceae > Heliamphora > Heliamphora exappendiculata. The sequence goes on along the minus strand of JAOTRH010448613.1, from coordinate 22,567 downwards.
TGTTCAGTATTTAATTTGGTGTATAGAGTACGGCTTGAACACAGAAGATCGGATTATAGGTTCTTCCAGAATATAAGTTTTTTTTGTTCACAATTTAAATAGAATTGGACATACTATCGGTACGACTGTAACACAAAATTTTAAAAGGCCTGTATTGATTACGGGGAACAGATAATAACGTCGTTTATTGTTCCGACTCGTTGTGTTAGTACACTTTGTGTGTATTAAACAGGACCATATTGGGGTAATTAATTTTATACTGATTTTATAAATTAATTTATACTCCAAGGTTATTATGAGTGCTTATACTCTTAATTTTAAAATAATTATTTTTTAAGTGTATTTAATATTTGTTGTTTTAATTTATTAGAGGGTACGGTCTTTTATGGGTCAATACTTCTAGCGAGTTGTATAGCGGTATTAATTTTATGGTGAATATTAATTATTGACGGAATTTACATCCCGAATGATCGGGATTGATGATACCCCCTTAAGAAAGCGTATAAGTTTTGATATGACCAAACTCTGCAAGTGGATTTGATTATCCGACAGTTAAATAAGTTAAGCGGAAGGGTTTAAATTTTTTTAAAGATGCCGATTAAAATTAAATTGTTAGTAATTAAATTTAATTGGTGGATATCGAAAATCTTAACATGAGGAGATGAGTTAAGCATTTAATAACAAGATGTCAATACAATTGGTCTTGAGATTATGGGTAGAAGTGCAGTTACAGTTCTTTAGTGGTAGGAACTATAATTTAGTATTTTATGAATATTGCAGAAACTGCTGCAAGGTTTTCATAATTATAGAAACCGCTGAGAGGTTTCCATATTTGTAGAAACTTCTAGAAAGGTATCTGGGTCACATTAGAAGTCATGTCAAAATTACTCTACAGGTCCCTACTTTAGCCTATAAATATGTGGGTAAGCTGGACCATATTTAGTTGTTGTCTTTCAAGACTAAGATTGATCAGGTTCTGTCGGTACAAGTTCTCGAAGGATCGTAGCTTACACTTCGTTCAGGAATTACATCAGGAATATAGTAGAAGGTCTGCTCGGAGAATCAAAGTTCGTAGTTGAAGAAACAATAGAAAGGTATTAATCTAAATTAACTGTAATAGCACGAATTTTATTTTAATCGTTCGACATCAAAAAGTTTTTAATTTGGAGCATATTTTGGAAATTGCCCGTCTAGTATTTTTTTATCGAAAAATCTTATTCAAATGAATGATCTTGGCAGTTTGCCTCCAACAATTAGTATCAGAGTTATTTTGTTTTTGTTTACGGTTAATCGAGGGTTCGTGTAGATTTAGAACTGTGCTAACTTTGTTTTGCAAGCGTTCTAATTCTAGTTTTATGATCATTATTATTTTCATGTTTGATTGAATGTGTGGATGATGATTATTATTTAATTTTTAATCACGAGGGTTGATCATTATAGTTTTAAACATTTTAGATCGATTGTGAGCATTCGGGACAGAGGCTTTCGATGTAAAAGTTTCCATTTATTTTTAAATATTATTTAAAATATTTAAGAACATATTTGAATATCCAAGAATACAAAGAACAGGCGGCGGCATAACAGGCAGCACCGGCGGTGGTTTTGGGTGGTTCGAGCCACTGATCGCGGTGGTTTTTCCACATTTTTGCAACATGTTTTTTCAGTAAGTTTCTGTGGGTTTTATGAATTAAAAAACTACAGCAAAACAACCCTAAAATTTAGTAAAAATAGGCTGAAAAAATAGCTACCAGCAGCGGCGCAATCTGGCAATTTTTGAGACTATTTTTGGCCAATTTTTACAAAGGTTTTGGGGCAAGTTTTGATTAGTCTTTTTGGGCAGAAAATAGCAGTAAAATTGTGTTGAAAATTAGTTCAAAGCAATGATAAAAAAGCAGCAAGAGGCATAAAAAAAAAAAGGCACAAGCGGCGGCGGCGGCACCGGGGCTATTGTATATTATTAGAATTATTTTTCAGAAAAATCAAGGTAGAAACGGGCGTCGAAGGAGGCAACAGAAGCCACGAGAAGCGGCGGCAGGCGATGGCTGGCTGGCGGTGGTGGTTCAGCTGTGGTAGTGGCCAGCTATTTTTTGGCTGATAAAGCTTGGGTCGGTGTTATATTTGTATAACACTACAACTCGAATTAATTCCTATTTTGAGTTTCAATCTCCTGTTCAAAGATTAACTTATAATCTTTCAATCCTTATCAGAATCAATTTTCGACATCCAAGTCGTGTTCGAATTCTGCGTGTTGGCAATAAGGCCTTCCTTTCCATTGGACAAAATTAATTGTGATATCGTCGGTACGAACTTCCGTCAGGAATGATTCTACATAATTGTTAGTGTGGATCACTTCTCTATGTGAAAGGTTAATTGCAAAGCGATTAATTCGAGATTAGGTGGTAGTTAATATTTAGCTATAAATAATAATATAATCTCCATATGAGTCAATACTATTATTTACTAGATCAAAATAATGTCAGCTATTTAATTTTACTTGGCATGGTCTGTTGCCTAGATAGTAAAATTAAAAAAAATTGGCCTATCTAGACAAACGATGGATAGTAGACGTCATTTCATCGAGGCATGCTATTCACAGGGTATCTGGCTGCTTGCGAATTATTTTAAAAATGGTAGAGGAAATCAATCTTATAATAAATTTAAAATTTTGCTCGTCATAACTAACGATTATTTTGATTATGTGATTCTCAGGATTAAAATGGCTTTCAATCCACTTGCGACCATTCTCAAAGAAAACAAACTAAAGGGACCAAACTATGTATACTGAAAAAGGAATTTAGATATTTTCTTAACTGCCAAGGACTGTAAGTTTGTATTATCTGAGATATGTTAACCAGTACCTGATGAGGGGGCAACCGAATAAGAAACTTGAGCCTATCAAAAGCAGCAGAAAGCTAATCAGAAGGTTCACTTTTATATTTTGGCTTCTATGTCAAATATATCGCAGCATTAGCATCAGTCTATGCCCAGTGCCTATGATATGATTACGAACCTTAAAAAAATGTTTGGAGATCAAAATCGTGCTGCTAGACAGGTGGCCACGAAATCTCTAATGAATACAAGCATGGCTGAAGGCATCCTAGTTAGGGATCATGTTCTGAAGATTATTATTCATCTGAATGAACTGGATATTCTAGGAGCTAAAATTGATGGAGAAACCCAGGTCGATGTCATACTCCAGTCATTACCTGATAGCTTTTAGTAGTTCTTCCTGAATTATTCTATGAATAAGCTCATCTTTTCATTGGTAGAACTTCTTAAAGAACTTCAAGCACTGAAGGATGTTCATAGGAAGCCAGGCACTATGCTTGTGCCTGAAAAGGTTCTTTCTCTAAGCCGAAAGGTAAAGAGAAAAAAAAAAAGAAACAGGGAGGCATAGGTCTAAAAGCAGCTAAGGGGTGAAAAGTTAGTGTGAAGAAGCCGAGAGACAAGTGCTATCACTGTAACCGGTTTGGGCATTGAAAAAAGTAGTATCCAGTTGTTCTCAGTAAGCAGAACAAGCAAGGTAATTTTCGTTCACTAGTGGTTGAAATATGTTTAGCGGTGTTATCTACCGGTACCTGGTGTGTATATATGGAGCCACTAATTATATCTGTAATTCTTTGCGGTTCTAGAAAACGAGACAGCTCAGTGATGAAGAAATTTACTTACGTATGGACAATAATACAAGGGTGACAGCTGTTGTAGTAGGAGATATCATTCTCAACATTAGTAAAGATAGGATTTAAAATTTGAAAGATTGTCTTTATGTACCTTCTATTAAGGGAATTTAATTTCAGTTTCTAATTTAATAAAAAAAATATTTTTCTATTCATTTTAATGACTCTATGGTTATTAAAAAAATAAACATTTTATTTGTTCTGGTACATTGGTGGATGATATATATGTATATCTCTTATCACTCCTACACTGCAACTAACTGAATTGAATAACACATCTAATTTACCATATAAAGGAAATGATCATTCTTTAATGAATCAAACATTTCTTTGGCACTTACGATTGGTGTGGCGCTTGGATTTTAGGGTTTTCAGAAAATATTTCAAAAATAAAGAAATTTACAGATATTTAAAAAATATTTTAACACCTTGAAAGTTAAAATTTAAAAATCTCTTTTTGTTAAAAATAGAATCGCCACTTTGTTTTTTAAAAAAAAAAAAAAAAAAAAAAAACAAAGATGGCTATTGATTTTTAAAACATTTAACCAGAGAAAAGGGGTTTGGGGGCTAAGGTACGAATCCGAGAAGGTGCTAGGCACCCTGTTCGCCCAACCGTAAGGTTAGCTTCTACTAATTATCATTGGTTCTTTAATAGAATGTCTCAAATACATGCGAATAAATAAAGTTGAGGCAAATAAAGAATATCCAAAATTAAATATAAAAAATACATAACATATGTACATAGCACTCCAAATCGAAACAAATAAAAGGATAAAATTTTAAATTCTATGGCATGCAATTTTTAGCTAAAGGATCTATGGAATACACCAACATGTAATATTATTGAAGCAACCTAAACTAACATGGTTTAAATAAAAAGAGCAAACACATGCTAGAAATTGTTAAAATTACCTAAACATGGATTTGCTATAATAGTAAACTAAACTATTTTAAGCATAACACTAAACTAACATGCATAAATCATCAAAAGCATAACTTAAAACAAAAGCATGTGAAATTCTTAAATTAAAAAGAAAATTTACTAACAAAGAAATTAGACATAAAAGAGTGCTTAAAGATTTAGAGAAAAAGAAAGTAAAAAAAAAATTTATAAAAGAAAAGTAAAATAAAGGAAGGGTTGAAAGATGCTATTAAACTTTTAAAAGAGAACCTAGCTATTTATATTTTATATTTTAAAGGAGACAAAAGAAAATAAGTGAAAAAGAAAGCAAAAAGGAAGAAAATTGCTATAAATGAAATCTAACTTAAAATACTTTTTATGATTTTTTGGGTTTAATAACATGAAAGAAAATGATGCTAACACTAAAGAGAAGAAAAAGAAAAGAAAAGTGCAAAAGAAAAGAAAAATAAAGCTAATAATAAAAAGACAAGAAAAGAAAATAAAATGTAACATTGCAAGAAAAATAAAACTAGTAATAGAGAAAACTAAAGTGCTAGAAAAGGGCATTATACTAATAAAAGGAGAAGAAAAGAAAACAAATGCTTAGAAAAGAAAATTAAACTAATGCTAAGAAAATAAATGAACATTAAACTTAATATTAAAAGAAAAGAAAAAAAAATGAAAATGAATGTTAATAAAGGAAATATTAAACTAATGATAGAAAGATAAGAAAAATTAAATACAACTATTTAACTCAAAGGTGAAATGTAGTATTGTTTACTACATTCACATAAATGTAAGTACATTATTATAACAATTAACAATATTATTAAGTTGTAATTGCAAGAATATTTTAGCACTAATTTGATAAATGAATTAAAGAAAAAGACAATGTGCTTAGTGTGGATGTGTAAGCTAAGAAAGCAACTAAAGTGACTAAATTATATAAAGCAAATTAAATAATAAACGAGGTTAACTATATAAACGGAAGAAATACTCGAATTGAAAATAAATTTAACCTGACCACTCCAAAAGAGAGAGAATGGAGTTAGAAGGATCGGAGATCCAAACAAAATACTTGAATTGCTTAGGAATCCTCAAGTTGGGGGAATGTGCTTCAATGGTCCAATTCTCGGGTGGTGATCCAAGAAAGGATTTCAATGGAGGCGTCGAAGGTTCTGATCTCGGTATTTTGGCAGGGTTTCGGCGTCGGGACTCAAAATTGCTCAGCAACTCGGCAGAGCTTCTCTCACTAAGCCTCTCACTAATTTTGCTATCCTTGAAAATGTAATAGGGGTACGGTATTTATTAAATTCTTCAACCAATGAGGTGTTGCCACATTTTGGGACATATCTGGCCATTTGGAGTTGGCGGTCGCCGAGTTGAAGGTGGCGGTCGCCATGTCTAAGAAAGGTTCCACAAGGTTCTATTGGCGGTCGTCACAATGTGAGTTGGCAGTCGCCACAATGGAGTTGGCGGTCGCCACTTTTGGCTAGGATTTTTAAGAGATTCTATTGATAGTCGCCACAATGAACATGGCGGTCGGCACTTTTAGAATGACTTGGACAACAAGTTATCGATGGTTCGACAAAATTTTATTGGTTTGAAGGTTCTGGGTTTAAATACCGAGCTTGGATCACTTTTTCGAGGATCGAACTAAAGCATTTTTCCACCTGTTTTTATCATTGGATTCATCTAAGATTAGGCGGGGTCAAATTGGGGTGCCTACAGTTGGCACGCTTTGATATAACTTGATAGCAACACATGAAGTAAGTTACATCAAAGACCTAGAGACAACAGCTATTTGACCGAGCCATTAATCTTAGGACACAAACACACAAGCATGCATATGATGTTGGTCGTACTCAAATTTTCATCGAACTGCCTACGTACCCCTTTGCTAGGGATCAGACCAAAACGTAGTTCCCGGGGCAACATGTAAGGATGCAAGATAAGAAACATGATGCGGACGCTAACATGAACAAATTCCAACATGGTGCAGACACTGGTACGAACTTTGATGTGATTTAAACAAATTCTAGAGATCGAGTCAAGATCTAAAGGGAGCGCAAACAGGTGAGTCGAAAATCGAGTTAAGATCTAAGAACTTGACTGGGGATAAAATAATTAAAAAGGATCGAGTTAAGATCCAAGAAATTATCTTATTCGGGTAAGTAATTGATCGGTCGAGTTAAGACCTCACAATTGCGGAATGAGAGCAGGATAAAAATAATTAAAAGCCAAGTTTTAGCTTAAAATTAGATTTATTGGAAGGATAAAACACGAATTAATAGGTCGAGTTAAAACCTAAAAATTCGGCACAAAGCATGGAGTAAAAATAATTAAAAGCTAAGTAACGGCTTTAAAATTAATTTTATTAAGAAAAAAATCATGAATTAAAAGGTCGAGTTAAGACCTAAAAACTCGAAATGAGGTGCGAGATAAAAATATTTAATAAGCCAAGTTACGGTTTAAAATTAAATTTATCGGAATGAAAAAACCATGGATTAATAGGTCGAGTTAAGACCTAAAAATTCGGAACGAAGCACGGGATAAATGTAATTAAAAGCAAAGATACGGCTTAAAATTAAATTTATTAGGAAAAAATTTCTTCAGGTATGTTGGAAAACCCCCAAGATTTTATTTTGAAAGAACATACTCAAAATAAAATGGGTTTTAAAAAGAACATTTCAAGGGAAATTATTATATATATATTTTTTGTTGAAAATCATTTTCGCTAACACAAATAATACACAAAAATAAGCATACAAAAAGAAATAAAACAAAACAAATATAAAAAACCCCCAAGCAACCCCTCTTAAAACCCTAAAACTTCATGATGATGTTATGATATGACGTGACTTTTGGCAACCTAGCGGTCGCTAAGCCCAAACCCCTCTGACATGGTGACCGTTGGGTAAAAACTCCTCAAACATGGCGGTCGCCATGTGTCTTTTCACCATCCTAGCAGTCGGTCGCCATAACTAAAGATGGCGACCGCCAAACCCAAACGCGCATAAGGCCCTCAGGTCGCGCGGGGCAGAGCTCATTCTCACCTCTACTCCTCTCTAGTTCTCCTGTGCTCTCATCTTTCTCCCAAACTCTCTCTTGCTCTCCTTTCATCTTTTAGCTATGCGTGCCCTTTGCTTTCTGCTTTTCCTTACCACAAGATGTTTACACTACTATTCGTGATCCCTTTCCTCTTCATGGCGGGCGAGGGCCATGGAGATGATGATCTTGGGGCACGACGGGGTCCTTCTTCTACTGGGAGTTCTTCGATGGGGACTTTCGAGGGCACGACTTCCAGTGTTCCCGCCGGTGGGGTCACCTCCATGCAGCCCACTGCTGCGATGGATGCTCTCGTTCTTGAGGCAGAGCGTGCCTCCTGCCATGCAGCTGAGGAGGAGGCACGAGCAGTTGCTGAGGCACAGGCAGCTGCAGATGCTGCTGTTGAGGCCGTGTTGGCTGACTTTTTGGATGCCGACGCTAGAGAGGGTCACGCAGCGTCCTTCGACCTGCATACCTATGCTCCGGTCCCCCACCGCCTACATCCGAGCGGAATGTGGCGATACGAGCCTCCTACCGATGCTGTTGCTGTCGACGTTCTACTACAGTAGTCTGACCACCAAATTTCTCGCTAGCGACCTTCGGTATGTATCCTATCCTTACCGTTTTAATACAAAAGCATATTTTTACGATATATCAAACGTAGACGCATGCCTAGGATCTCCCATATGATGATGAATGATGATTTATTTTGATATAGATGATGATTGCTATATGATATTTTGTATTGAAAATCCTTTCTTAGGTACTTATGCAATGGAGAGTAAAACAGTAGGAACACTAGGGTTTGAACAAATAATGAAAACAAAGGGCAACTATTTTAGTGAAAATCACAAAATAAAAGTCTTGAATTTTTTTTAATTTTTATTTTATGGAGAAACACAAAACTAGGGTGGAATTTTTGTTTTTGTTTTTGGGTCATGAAAACTAAAGAAATAATTTTTATCGAAAATTATAGAAAATTGGAGGCAATTTTGTCAAAAATCTCTGAAAAGTTAAGGTAAAATTTTCACAAATTCAAGAAATTTAAGGGGTATTTTAAAGAGAAAGTCAATTTTTTTGGAAAATTTAGGAACTTTTTTAAAAAATCCTAGAAATTTAGGAAAATTGATCTGAGAAAAATAAGAAAAAGTTTTCAAAAATTTTTTAGAAAATCAAGATCCTAGACATTTGAGGAAAATTTTTAGAAAATTGAGAAAAAGTTTTAGAAATGTTTAGAAATTCCTAGAAACTTTTACGAAATTTCAGAAGATTAAGGAAAATCTTGAAAAATTCTAGAATTTTTTTTTTTATAGAAAATCCTAGAAAATTTTAGAAAGTCCTAAAATTTGTTTAGAAAATCTTAGATAATTAAGAAAAATTATTGGGAAATTTTAAAAGTATTTAGAAAATCCTAAAAAATTAAGAAAAATTTTAAAAAATCCTAAAAAATTAAGGCAAAAATGTAAAAGAAAATTTAGAAAATCAAGGCAAAAGGGGGCAAAACACAAATATCTGAGAAATTTTTTTTGTTTTTATTTTTTGTTTTGAAAGAGATTTGCCTGGCATACAAGGACTTAGGGTTCCTAGTCTTTTACTAGAACGTGCAAAAATTAAAGGATTGTCACTTGCACATGAACCTCGGGTCAGGGTGTCTAGTTTGGTAGGGCTTGAAAGAACCGAACGGTTGTCACTTTACACACGAACCTAGGGTTTGAAAGAATCAAAAGGTCGTCACTTACACACGAACCTACGGTTAGGGTGCCTAGTTTTCTAGGGCTTGAAAGAACCGAAGGGTTGTCACTTACACGCGAACCTACGGTCAGGGAGAACCGAAAGGTTGTCACTTACACACGAACCTAGGGTTAGGGTGTCTAGTTTTATAGGGGTTGAAAGAATCAAAGGGTCGTCACTTACACACGAACCTAGGGTTAGGGGGCCTAGTTTTATAGGGCTTGAAAAAATAGAAGGGTCGTCACTTACACACGAACCTAGGGTTTAAAAGAACTGAAGGGTCGTCACTTACACATGAACCTCGGGTTAGGGTGCCTAATTTTCTAGGGTTTAAAAGAACCGAAGGGTCGTCACTTACACACGAACCTAGGGTTTGAAAGAACCGAAAAGTCGTCACTTACATACGATCCTAGGGTCAGGGTACCTAATTTTCTAGGACTTGAAAGAACCAAAGGGTCGTCACTTACACACGAACCTAGGGTTAGGGAGAACCGAAGTGTCGTTACTTACATACGAACCTAGGGTTAGGGTGCCTAGTTTTCTAAGATTTAAAAGAACCGAAGGGTCGTCACTTACACACGAATCTAGGGTTTGAAAAAATTGAATGCTCGTCACTTACACATGAACCTAGGGTGAGGAAGAACCGAAAGTTCGTCATTTACACACGAACCTAGGATTTTTATTGCTTTTAGATATTCTTATGTACTTCACTTGTGTGACCTGCTCTTTATACATTCTCTGCTTGTTTTCTCCTTTTCAAGCTTGTCACTATGTTAGAGGCTTCGGAGGTTCTGCCTCTGGAGAGGTATTAGAGTTGTATGATGTCCTCCCTGCTCCTAATCAGGCCATTATTGATGCCTCCGATTTTACTCGGTTCATACCTTTATTGGGTAGGACGAGCAATGACTGGGTCTGGTTGACAGCCCTGGCAGAATGGTGATGGGATACCACCAATATCTTTTATTTTACCACTTTTGAGGCTACTCTGACACCTCTCAATTTCTCCCTCATCACGGGCATCTGGGTCGGCGGTGCCCTTATTCCATTTGATTCGACCGTTGCTCGCTCCGCCGACGCATTGATGTACTTTCTTGGGGACTTTCCAGCACAGATGGATAGAAATCGGGTCCGATATACCTGGTTCTTCAAGCGGTTCATACATTTTCATTGCACCAAGCCCCGTCATTTCGAGTGGGTTGCCCGGGGCTTTCTGATGTACATGTTCGGAACCTCCTTATTTTCGAACAAGGAGAATACCGTCCATTTGCACTACCTCGGCGCCCTGGCTCGTCTTGATCGGATCACTTCATACGACTGGAGAGGCGCTGCTTTGGCTACTCTCTATGGTTTCATGCGGACACTGACCTAGTTCCCCCAGGAGCTCAACATTGGGGGATACTGGAGGGTCTGTGAGGTATGATTTAGTTTCTGCCCTTTTCCATTTATTTTTGTTATCTGTTATTATCTACTTGCTGACATTGTCTTTTTTTTTACAGTTGTGCACTTATGAGTTTCTCGGGCTTCACGTCCCGGTGAACTCTATAGCGGACCCTCTAGTCATTCCCTGAGCAGCCCGGTGGTTCCGAGGGCTGAAGGGGAAGAAGGCCGGGGGGAAGGACATCGACCAATTTTGGGTCTCATTGGACCGGCTGACCCCCGATTAGGTATTTTGACTCACTGATTCTTATGCTATACACTGTATTCTGCATTATACTTCTCACTGCACTGTACGGCACTGTACCGTACTGTTCTCTATTCTGCATACTGATTGTTATACATTGGCTGCCTTATTATAATGTATCTACTGCTCTCTATTTATTTCTTTGTACTGTACTTTGAGTTATTGCAGGTTTATCGGGATGTTTGGCATAACGTGGAGGATTGGGCCAGTGTAGACTTGATGCGCAGCCGTTATATAACTTCGAGACGTATCTTGCTAGAGGGGCCATTTGGCTGAGAGTATTATCTAGGGGAGTGAGTGGTTCGCCAGTCGCTCGGCCTGGATCACTTCCGGATCCCAGTAGTCCCTTCAGCCTGTATGCGCCGGACCGATCACTTGAGCTAGGTAGATCTTCTTTTGGAGCTGGTGGGGACGCATGCTGCGGAGCTGCTGGTAACAGAGGGGGATTACACAGCCTGGGCCTAGGCCCATCTACTAGGACCACCAGGTCCTGGTTCGGCTGCCCATGGTGGCAGGAGGAGGGAACGGGCACTAGAGGATGCTGATGCCGGTGCTACTGGAGCCGTTGCTGCTGAGGTTGCTAGTGAGATGAGGGGCCCAGAGATCCCGTAGGATGTTCAGACCGTAGTGTACGGCTTCCCATTTCCTCTACCGATCCCTGTCCCACCAGCACCGGAGTTCAAGGCTGACATCGGCCAGGTTTGCCTTTTACCTTTTCTTCAGTTACTTACTCTTCTTATTTGTCTATTTTCCTTGAATTGCTCTCTTCTTTACAGATTAACCAGGCCTGGTTAGACGTACGATGCTGATGGCCACTAGCCTGAGGGCACTGGTTCGGCAGATGGACGCCTCGATACAAGCAACCAGTGTCGCTTTTATGCCAGTGGCCATTGTGAGTATCCTGCATGCTCTTTTTAGTTTTTCGACACTTTTTGTCATTATTCTGTTCTGAGTCTTACTTCTCTTTTGACAGCTTTCAGTACCAACTGCTGGTATAGTACCACCACGTGCTTCTGCTCCTTCACTTGCCCCTGCTCGAGGTCGTGGTTCCTAGCCATCTTCTCGAGCTCGCTCCAGAGGGTCTGTCTCTTCTGCTCGGAGCCACTCTAAGGCTTTGTCTTCTTCAGGCAGTGGTAGCGATGACGACATTGAGAGGCTCTTCGAGGAGGTTAGCTCGAACGAGGCCAGTCCTTCTTCCCGCCGGGTCTGCCAGAGACATTCCTGAGAGAGAAAGCCCCCCTTTCCCATTTACTTTTATATTTTTATTTAGATACATTTACTCTTTATGGGCCTGCGTGCCCCGATTTCATACATTTACTTGATCCATGGGCCCATGTACCCTAGTTTACTGTTTATTGGGCCTAGGTGCCCCAGTTAATATTTTGATAAATTCCATGCATTTTTGGGCATTCGCGCCATTTATTGCCTTATATTCATCTGCTTGTATGGTTCTCTTTCACTTACTGCTGAAACCGTCATGAATGTATAGTATGAATGCCAAAATCTACACAGAATGCATAAACCAAAAATTGATACAAGTTTTCCACCTTTTAACATGGCGGTCGCCAGAATCAACATGGCGGTCGCCATTTTCCATAAATGATGACATGGCGGCCGCCAGTTCCAAGATGGCAGTCGCCTGGTCAAAGGGATGATGTCATTCTACGGTTCCCTTTCAAGTTAGCGGTCGCCCACTCCAAGGTGGCGGTCGCCACATTGATGGTACTTTTTTTGCTTTTTCAATCTCCAGCCTTTTCCTGCTCTATAAATATAGCCCTGGAGGTCCCATTTTTTGTTATTCCTGTTAGGGTTGGTATACTAAAAATCATATTTTTAGCATTTAATTTTATATTAATAAAAATAATTTTTTATTTTATGATAATCTTTATGAGTAATGTATGTGTATCATTTTTAATGTTATGCATGGATGTCCGATATTCTGTATAGTATTTAATCTGGTGTGTAGAGTACGGCTTGTATACAGAAGATCAGATTTTAGGTTCTTGTAGAATATAAGTGTTATGTTCACAATTTTGATGAAAATAGATATATTATCGGTACAATTGTAGGAGAGAGTTTTAGTAAGCCTGTCTTGGTTACGGGGAATAGATAATAGCGTCATCTATTGTTCTGACTCTCTCTGCTAGTACACTTTGTGTGTATTGAACGGGACATTTGGGATAATTAATTTTGTACTTACTATATAAATTAATTCACATCCCAAGGTTATTATGAATAGTGCTTATCCTCTTAATCTTGAAATAATTATTGATTTGCATATATTTAATATTCATTGTTTTGATTTATTAGAGAGTGCGATCTTATATGGGTCTATATTCTCGGTGAGTTGGATAGCGGTATTATTTATATAAAAAATATTAATTATTGATGGAATCCACGTCCCGAAAGATCGGAATTGACGATATTCCCTTAAGAAAGCTTATAAGTTTTGACCGGGCCAAACCCTGCAGGTGAATTTGATTATCTGGTGGTCAAATAAGTTAAGCAGAAGAGCTTAAGGAATATTAAGATACCGATTAAATTAAATTATCAGTAATTAAATTTAATTGACGGGTATCAGAAATTTTAACGTGGGAAGAAATAGTAAGCATTTAATAACAGGAGCTCAATACAAGAAGGTCTTGAGATTATGGGTCAGAGTGCAATTATAGTTCTTTAGTAGTGTGAACTATAATTCAGTGTTTTATGAAAATTACAGAAGCCGCTGCATGTCTTTCCATAATTGCAGAAACCTCTATAGGTGTTTGCGTTACACTGGAAGTCTAATTCATAATTACTCCCTAGGTCCCTATTGTAGCCCTATATATATGTGGGTACGCTGAGCTAGTTTTTGATGATTGTATCACTATTATTATGATATTATTTTTTCTTACAAGACTTAAATATATCGAGGTTCTGCCGGTACGAGTTCTCAGAAGATCGTAGCCCACACTACGTTCGAGGATCGCGTAAGGGAATACAGTAGAAGATCTGACTGGAGCTTCAACTCGGATTCAAGTCGTAGTTGAAGATTAGATCGACAAGATGTATTCATCTAAATTAACTTTGGTTACACGGGTTTTATTTTGATCGTTCGACGTCAAAATTTTTTATCTGGAGCCCGTTTCAACTTTTTTCCGTTCAGTTAATTTTTTTCCAAAAAGCGTTTACAAAAAAAATGATCTTGGCATTATTGCCTCCAATAAATTGGTATCAGAGCCATTTTATTTTTTATTTACAGTTATCGGGGTCGGGTATATTTAGAACTGTTGCTAACTTTGGTTTGCAAGCGTTCTAAATCTCGATTTTATGATCATCATTTATTTTCATATTTGATTAAATGCGTGGATGATAATTTAATTATTATTTTTTAATCACGGGGGTTAACCGTGATAGATTAATTGATTGTGAACTCTATGGAGGTATATAATTAATATAAAAAATAATTATTTTTCGATTTCTTGTTCTTGTATTTTTTTTTGATTTTATGTAATCGAGAAAATAAAAAGAAGAACAATGAACAAGATGAAGAACAAGGTGAAGAAATAACCAAACGAGGCCCTGAGTGCTGCGACGTTGAAGCAGCAAGCTGCTGCATTTTTTTTGAAGATAAAAAAAAAAAAAGGTGGCTGTTTTTGAAAAACAGCCGAGCCAAGAAGCGGCGCAGCAAGTTAAAGCGCCAAACATGGCGCAAGGCAAATGGAGCAACACCAAACGGAGCATTTCCCAAAAATAGTGCAGCAGTTTCCAAGGGACAAAAGCCTGAAGCGGTTTCCAGCAGCAGTGAATTTTGAAGCTTCGGTGCAAACAGTTTTGTTTTCCTAAGCAACGGCGCAAGCTGTCATATGAAGAACATCGTGATTTCCCAACAAGCTGCGGTTTCAACCATCAAAGCTGGTTTCAACACACTGTAGGCGCAAACAGTGGCGCAATCTGTGGCACAATTCTCACGGCAGTGGGTTTTTTTTTTCGAAGAAAAAACTGTTTAAAAGCAAGTTTCCAATCAGAACAATGCTATTCCCAAGCGCCCAATCACAGTGTGGCGTCCCAATCAAAAACTGATTCGGTTTTCCAAGCAAGGAGCATGCAGCCGATTTCCAGCGCGGACGGTGTTTGGGATTATCAAAAATTGCTTCACTGTTTGGCTTGAATTAGAAAGCTATACGAGTCCTGATGCAACTTGAACACATGAAGCTGATTTATAAAAGAATTATTACAGTTTATTCTTTTAAGAATATGAGATTGAAACTCTTTAGAGTTTCAATCAGATCATAAAATTGGGATTATATTTATATTGCATTTAATTTATTTTTTTATATTAATTGCGTGAATGATATATATATTAGTTTTATTCTTTTAATTTAATTAATTCGAATATTCGATTTTAATTAAAATATTTTGTAATAAAAAATAAAATAAAGTTTTTTTAATTAATTAATTTCAATTAAATAAAAAACTTTAGATATTTTATTTTTTACAAAATATCACGTTTAAGATGATTTTTTTTTAAAAATCGGATGTCTTAGAAAAACGTGAGAATTAATTTCGAATTTTGAATTAATTAAATAGAAAAATGTTTAATCGAATAAATTATTATTTTTAAAAAAATGTGGAACGAAAAATAAAATCAAAAAATACTTTTAATCACTATCTTACCTGAAAAGCTGGAGGAAAAATTATGCATTTATTAAATTTTATTTGTTACGCATTTAAATACGAAAAAGTTAATTTTATAAATCAGAATCTTTAGAATCGTGTACACGGAAATTTTTTTGATTATTTCAGATCGTGCGATTTTCGAAATTAATAAATTTATTTTAATTAAACGAATTTTTATAATCCTAAAAAATATTTTAAAAATCTAAGTAGGAGAGAAAATTTATTTACAGATAAATCCAGTGGTCTCCATTCCCAGTTTGTAGGCAATGCAATTAAATCATGCATGTCTGCAGTAAGGCCTTCCTCTGTAACGGACAGATTAATTACGGTATTGCCAGTACAAATCTCATTTAGGGATAATTTTAGATAATTGCTAGTATAGATCACTTCTCCATCTGAAGGGTTTATTGTGAAGCGATTGATTTGGAATTAGGTGATGATTAATACTTAACTGTATATAATAGTATCATCACTATCTGAATCACTGCTATTATTTACTGGACTGAAACTATGTCAGCTATTTAATTTTACTTGGCATGGTCAGCTGCCTAGATAGTAAAATTAAAAGGAATTGACCTGTCTGGTCTTATAATAGATAGTAGACGTCCACCCATCGTGGCATGCTATTCATAGGTTACCAAACTTCTGGCGGATTTATTTTTAAACTGGTAGAGGGAACCAAATTAAATAAAATTCAAAGTTTTTCTCATCATAATTAACGATTTTTTAATTATGTGATTCTCAAGATTAAAATAGATTTCAACCCACTCGCTTTAATATTCAAAGAAAACAAACTTACGGGACCAAATTATGTTGACTAGAAATGCAAATTGGATATTGCTTTAACTGTCAATGGTATTCCTTCAATACCAAGAAATGTGTTTGTTTCTGAAAAAAGTTCTTTCTCTCGGCCGAAAGGCATGAAAAAAGAAAAGGTTCAGAAACAGGGAGACACGATTGCCAGGATAGTTAGTGAGCCATTGACTGGTGTAAAAAAGTCAAAAGGCAGATATTTTCAGTACAACCAGACCTGGCACTAGAAAAGCTATGTCCAGTATTTCTCAGAGGCCAGAACAAACTGGGTAATTTCTGTTCACTGGCTGTGGAAATATGTTTCGCGGTGTTATCTACTGGTACCTAGTTTGTAGATACAAGAGCCACTAATCATATCTGCAATTCATTGCAGGGATTCTAAAAAATTCGATAACTTAGTGATTGAGAGATTTACCTGCATATGGGCAATATTACAAAGGTAATAGCAGTTATAGTAAGAGACGTCACTCTCAGTTTTGGTAGAGATCGAATTTTAATATTGAGAGATTATCTTTATGTACCTGCCATAAGAAGAAACTTAGTTTCCATTTCTAGATTGGCTAAATATGGATATTTGGTTTATTTTAATAACTTTGTGGTTATTAAGAATAATAAATGGGTTATCTGTTGTGGTACATTAGTGGATGATCTTTCTATTATTACTCCCATCTCTCCTACACTGCAGCTGACTAAAATGAATAATACATCTATATTACAATATAAGAGAAAGTTTTCTTTTTTAATGAACCAAATATTTTTTTGGCACTTACGCTTAGGTCATATTAATCTTAAAAGAATAAACATACTGCTAGCAGATGGATCTTTGAGTTCATTAGAAGTAGAGGCACTTCTAGTTTATGAATCTTACTTAGAGGGTAAGATGACCAAGAAGCCATTTTCGGCCAAAGACTATAGAGCTAAAGAACCGTTCGAGCTGGTTCATTATGATGTGTGTGGTCCTATGACAATTTAGGCTAGAGGTGATTTTGAGTACTTCGTCAGTTTCATTGATGACTACTCAAGGTATGGATACATTTACCTGATGCACCGTAAGTCTGAATGATTTGAGAAATTCAAAGAATTCAAGGTGGAGCCGGAGAAGCGTCTGGGTAAAAGTATCAAATCACTACGATCCGACCGTGGTGGGAAATACCTCTTTGGAGAGTTTAAGGACTACTTGTCATCAGAGGGGATTACATCCCAGTTTACTGCTCGTGACACTCCATAGTAGAATGGTGTAGCAGAAAGAAAGAATATGACTCTTATGGAAATGGTAAGGTCAATGATGAGTTATTCAGGTTTATCAGATTCGATTTGGGGACTCACTTTAGAAACAACAGCTTACATTATGAACTTGGTACCTTATAAGTCAGTATCTTCTACTCCTATAGAATTGTGAACCGGGCGTAAGCTTAGTATGAAACAGATTCAGATTTAGGAGTGTCCAGCACATGTGTTGAAAGAGAATGCGGGTAAGCTGAAACCGATGATAGAAGTCTGCGTCTTTGTGGGATATCCCAATGGAATGAAGGGTGGTCTATTTTATAATTCTAAAGATCAGAAGGTTATTGTTAGCACCAATGCCCAATTCTTAGAAGAGAATTATCTTACGGATCACAGGTCCAAAAGTAATATTGTTCTGGAAGAACTGAGAAGAAATACCAGTAGAACGGAAGAGGAACCACAAGTCACTGATATTCTATTACCTCGTCATAGTGGGAGAATTATCGGGACAGGTGCAAATCAAGAACAGGGTGCTGATGCACAAGGTTCCGATTATGCACAGCCTGTTACTGCTAGTACACAGACATAGGTAGTGCCTTATCGTAGTGAGAGGGTTGTTCATCAACCTGATTGGTATATGTTCTTGGGAGAGTCTTTTGACAAGATTCCGACAGAACTAGATACTAAGCCCTGTAACTACAATGAAGCACTACAAGACAAAGATGCAGATCTTTGGAAAAGCATTATGAATTCAGAGATGAAATTTATATAATTTAATTAGGTCTGGGAACTTATAGAACCACCCAAAGGGATAAAATTTATTCGATATAAGTGGATCTACAAGAGGAAGAGAGGAGTAGACGGGAAGGTTAAAACCTTCAAAGCTAGACTTGTTGCTAAATGGTTCACTTAGAAAGAAGGGATCGACTATGAGAAAATATTTTTACCGGTAGCCATGCTTAAGTCTATCCGAATTCTCTTCTCCATTGCCGTACATTTCGATTATGAAATCTGACAAATAGACGTCAAGACAGATTATGAAATCTGGTTGTATCTATATGATACAACCAGATGGATCCATTGCAAAGGGCCATGAGCACTTGTTGTGCATGCTTAAGAGATCCATTTATGGACTTAAGCAGGTATCGAGATTTTGGAACACTTGATTTGATCAAGCTATAAAGTCTTATGATTTTGATCAAAGTCCAGATGAGTCTTGTGTATACGAGAAGCGTGACAGAAGTGTGGTGATCTTTCTAGTACTTTATGTAGACAATATCTTGCTCATTGAAAACGATGTGGGGGCATTATCTACGGTTAAAGTATAGTTATCTCGGCAGTTCGATATGAAAGACTTGGGAGAAGCCAGTCACATCCTTGGGATCAAGCTTGTGCGAGATCAGAAACAAAGAATGTTGGGCTTATCACAAGCAAAGTATATCAATGATATCCTTGCTCATTTTAGCATGCAGGATTCCAAGAAAGGATTTCTCCCTTTTAGGCATGGAATCACTCTATCTAAGGATCAGTGTCCTAACATACTTGATGAGATAGAGAAGATGAAGGCGGTTCCTTATGCTTCGTCAGTAGGAAGCCTCATGTATGCTATGCTTTGCACTAAACCCGATATCTGCTTTGCCGTTGGCATGGTTAGCAGATATCAGTCTAACCCAGGGCAGGAGCATTGGACTGCGGTAAAAAATATATAATCAAGCGCCTGAAAAGGACTAAGGATGATATGTTGATTTACCAGGAAGACAGTCTAGTACCTTTGTGGTACACAGACTCATATTTCCAATTTGACAGGGATTCCCGTAAGTCTACCTCAGGATATGTGTTTACCTTAGGTGGTGGAGCTATAAGTTAGAAGAGTATCAAGCAGTCCTGCATTGCTGATTCCACCATGGAGGTCGAGTATGTGGCAGCTTTTGAAGCAGCCAAGGAGGCCATTTGGCTCAGAAACTTCTTGTTGGATCTAGATGTGGTGCCTCCACTTCAGTCAGCTATTACGCTTTACTGTGACAATAGTGGAGCGATTACAAACTCGAAGGAGCCAAGGGTCTATAAGAAAGGTAAGCACATTGAGTATAAGTATCACCTGATACGAAAAATTATATAGAGAGGTGATATTGCTGTGACCAAGATTGCATCAGGAAACAACCTTGCAGATCTTTTTACAAAGAGTTTACCAGCTAAGACTTTTGATAGTCATGTAGAGGGCATAGGAGTTAGATGTATGGCAGCATGGTTTTGAGTATAAGTAAAAAATTGTTAGGGTTGTTATACTGAAAACCATATTTTTAGTATTTAATTTAATTTTAATAAAATTAATTTTTTATTTTATGAGAATCTTAATGAGCAATGTATGTGTATCATTTTTAATGTTATGCATGGATGTCCGATATTCTGTATAGTATATAATCTGGTGTGTAGAGTACGGTTTGCACACAGAAGATCAGATTTTAGGTTCTTGCAGAATATAAGTTTTATGTTCACAGTTTAGATAAAAATGGACGTACCATCGGTACGACTGTAGCACAGAGTTTTAGTAGGATTATCTTAGTTACGGAGAACAGATAATAGCGTCGTCTATTGTTCTGACTCTCTGTGCTAATACAGTTTGTGTGTATTGAACGGAACATTTCGGGTAATTAATTTTGTACTGACTATATAAATTAATTCACACCCCAAGGTTATTATGAATAGTGCTTATCCTCTTAATCTTGAAATAATTATTGATTTATATATATTTAATATTCGTTATTTTGATTCATTAGAGAGTGCGATCTTATATGGGTCTATATTTTCGATAAGTTGGATAGCGGTATTATTTATATGGAAAATATTAATTATTGATGGAATTTACGTCCCAAAAGATCGGGATTGACGATATCCCCTTAAGGAAGCTTATAAGTTTTGACCGGGACAAACTCTGTAGGTGGATTTGATTATCCGGCGATCAAATAAGTTAAGCGGAAGGACTTAAAGAATATCAAGATGCTGATTAAATTAAATTGTCAGTAATTAAATTTAATTGGCGAGTATCGAGAATCTTAACGTGGGGAGAAATGGTAAGCAATTAATAACAGGAGGTCAATGCAAGAAGGTCTTGAGATTATGGGTCAGAGTACAATTATAATTTTTTAGTGGTGTGAGCTACGATTCAGTGTTTTATGGAAATTACAGAAAACGCTGCATGTCTTTCTATAATTGCAGAAACCTCTAGTAGGCGTCTGTGTTCCACTGGAAGTCTATTTCATAATTACTTCTCAGGTTCTTGCTGTAGCCCTATATATATGCGGGTAGGCTAAACCAGTTTTTGATGATTGTATTATTATTATTATGATATTATTTTTGTCTTTTAAGACTTAAATATATCGGGGTTCTGTCGGTACGAGTTCTCGGAGGATCGCGTAAGAGAATATAGAAGAAGATCTGACTGGAGCTTTAACTCGGAATCAAGTCGTAGTTGAAGATTAGATTTACAAGAGATATTCATCTAAATTAGCTTTGGTTCCACGGGTTTTATTTTGATCGTTCAACGTCAAAATTTTTTATCTGGAGCCTATTTTGGCATTTGCCTATTTAGTTAATTTTTTATCGAATATCGTTTAGAAAAATAATAATCTTGACAGTATTGCCTCCAATAATTCCGACTCAGATGGCTAACTCCCTCTCTTCATGGATTGAGGCATTCTCCCATATCGAACGTTTAAACTTTTCCCCTTTTGGTATCAACTCCTTATTTCCTCTCATGGCCATAAAGATTGACGGGCCTCTGCTGAAAGCAGCTGCTCAGTTATGGGACCCGCAATCCCACGTCTTTCGATTCGGCCTTGAAGAGCTATGCCCCATTGTAGAGGAATTTTCTACTATTTTGGATTTGGCCCCTCGAAGCTCCGTTGTGGTTTGCACTTTCTTTCTTTCAACACGTCAGCAGGTGATATAACTTTGTGGTCTATCTAGGATGGAGGCCTCTCTTCTGACATAAGATGACTGTCTTGACATACCCTGAATCATTGATAGATTCCATCCTACCGGTGACCTTAGTGACCTCGACTTTCAGCTGCGACGACGTTTTGCTCTTTGCTTCTATCTTCTTGCCCAGTATCTTCTTGTCCCTTCTAATGGGCAGGTTAGTTGTACATTAGTTGACATTGTTGGCCAAATGTAGATGGGGAAGGACTTTGTACCACTTGTCCTAGCCGTGACACTGCTGGGTCTAGATGTTGTTCATCATGGTGAGACCACTACTTCTGCTGACAGTCCTTTACTTTTTCAGGTAAACTTTAAACTTTTATCAAACTTCTATCATATTGTAAGGCTTTTCCTTCACTGTTCTAACTTTTGCTACATATCTGGCTGATGGTGAAAGTAAATCTTGTACAAAAATCACCTATTGATAGACACAGTGCTACAGCTTTAAATATCACCTAGCAGTGCCCCTGGTGGCGGATCTTTGTCATGACTCTGACTACTATGGATCACCTTTGTGTCTTACTGATTGGTCTGTATCAGACTACTTTCTATAACCCCTATCAGATCATGTGGCAGTTTGGTTGCAGTTAGATCGTCTTTCCTAGTATTCGAGGTCGTCTATTCTCATCTGCGCTGCGGGCTCCATTTTTAACACTGTATCAGGATGCCTGGCCCTCTTGCTAACGTATGGAAATGCAGGAGCTGCAATGTCCTGAGTTTTCTGCTGAGTATAATACATGGCTAATGTAGGATAGGGAGAAGAAGGATAAAGAAGAAGGAAAATAGGCAACAAAGAGGAGAAAGACTTGAGGACTTCTGCTTTGTTTTGAAGGATTTCACAGCTTTCTTTTTCAT